>CM024634.1:7888374-8075041 GCA_014182715.1 Eucalyptus cloeziana | reverse complement strand
AATATCATTTTCCCAAATTCTAACAAATTCAAGAAAATTAAAGAGGAATGATGGACGGCCTCTCTTCTTCTTCTTCTTCTTCTTTTTTGGGTCGACGTGACCTGAGAAGCAATCCCTATTATGATCCTGTACATATCCTTCCTTTTCGCATAAATTTCAGACCTGATGGTCAACGCATCTGTCGCATCGAGGCCAATAAGCCATGCGGAGTTGACTATTTATACGGTTGGCCATAATATGGAAGTCAAGCTTTTCGACATAAGGCATGTTTATTGCCTCCCAAAAATCAAAATGTCTTCGATTTTTATTACGATAATTAGATGGCCAAACTTTCTGCGCAATAGATTACTGTATTCTTGGGGCGATTGAAAGCACGGCATCCACCTAGCGGCGCCATGTGTCGCTTACTCGGGGCAAGTGCCCTCGTCGAACTTCGAAATTTCTCCGTTTAAATTTATGTCTCTGGTGCAAAGAACTGATATTAGTTAATGGGCTATTGGTTTTTGAACCCAAAATGTTTTATTCCTCGTATTTCAGCCGCTATTCTATGTGTAGATTATAGTTTAAATGGCCCACAATCTGTGAAAGGAAGGCCCGGGACTAAGAGAAGGGATCCAAAATACTACTAAAAAAAATACAAAAAGAGATTAAATTAATATTGTGGGGGATAAATTATATTAACTTTAAATGTATTCAAATGGCTAGTGATTTGGACCGACCAAAAAAAAAAAAAGGCTAGCGATTTGAGTGCTTACGTGTAATATCTTTTGGTGTTTGGCTCAACCATGAAAAGGATTTAGAAATTATATTCCATCATAAGGAAAGAAAAAAACTTCTTTCATTTTTTTTTCCAAATTGAAATGCACTAATTGTAAGGTATAATAAGGGTTACACATGTCATATCATCATATTCAAATAAAGGTTTATCGAATTATAAAAAAAAAAAAAATTTTCATTTAAAAAAATTTGGACAAAGCAAATTCAATGCCCCTGCATGTCATAATTTAGGTCTACCACGGGCTCTAGGGTAAGATATATATTATGGTAACAAAGATACGATTGCTAGTCATCGACCAAGAAAAAGATCCGTTAGGTTCATTTGGAAAATCGGTACCTGTTACTTTCACCGTCAAAATCTTATGCAATGATGCCATGACATTTGACAAAGCTTGTACTTCAGCAATTCCTTTGATTAATGATGGTCGATAAAAAGAGGGACCCTGTGATCTCATGACAAGCGCACGCCCATATGAATATATTTTCTGTCATGGGTGGGATCAACTTGTCCTACTCTCCCTACTCTCATCACAGATGACTTTACATGCGCCAGTGAATAGGAGTAACCAAATACAATTCCCTTTGTGAAGAGAGGGATCGGCCTAGTTCCATCTCCCCGAATCTCATTGCGGTTGACTTTACGTGTATTGGACCGGCGCACGAAAACGAATGTGTTCGGGAAATTTGAGAATTCGTATTGTCTTGTCAACATTCCAATCCACAATATATTGTTCCATCCCATTCTATAGATCCCACTTTTTTCGGGTCACCATATAGAGCATACCCCACTTCAATTTGGATTCACAATATGAAGGGAGGAGATGCTCCCTACGATTTTAGGGTATCTATCCTTTTCCTTTTCTTTCCACGATGTCATTGACTTATCAATTGAAACAACATCGATGCAAAGGACAGGAATTTAGGGATGTGTTTATTTTGCGAAAAATAAACGAGTTGAAAAAGACCTAAAAATGATAACTTATATCGTTTATAGAAATAAATGAACGAAAAATATTTTCATTACTCACAAAAATATTTATACATAAATTATTATTAATAATGAAAATATTTTGTATTAATTAGTTATTTTAATATATATAAACGATTCTTTTTTAAGAAATATTTTTAATTATTTATTTTATGTGAAATAGATGGAGGTGAAGTTTTCAAAAGGAAGGCGCAGAGATGGGAGTTGCGTTGGTGGAATGAAGGTGTGAGCCCATGACGCAAGGCAGAGCATTATCAAATCCTACCGTACGTGTCTCCGTAAACTACTCGTTGGCATAGCTTGATTCTGCATCAAACGCTTGATTTGTCTTAACATGTTCCGGTCTCACTCTTCCTCCTCCAGCTAGTGTTTGAACCCAGTCCAGCCCACCATTTTTTATACCAAACAAATGAAAAAAAATTCTTCTTTATTTGGCTAGCCAGACCAAATTCAATTAAGGTGTGATTCATACTCTATTCGCAGGGTTGCCTTGGCAATGGTCGCAAAAGACAGTGCTCTCAAGCCGCTAGAGGGCTTCTATATTTTAGGCCTATATTTATTAATAATTTGGATTTGGGTTCACGATAACTATTGACTTATGCCCGGCTCTATATAATCTTTTTTTTTTTTTTTTTTTTTGGTGATTGAGTTGTGATTGAGAGGTGGGGTGTGTTAACCGTAGTAAAATCCCCTTGTGGGATGTACCTCTTGTTTAAGGGTGAATCGCCATAAACTTTGTACCTCGATTTTTCTTTCTCACCTTACTTTTTATTTCGCTGTGTTTGTGCACCTAATCCTAAGAGACCCACCACATTGTTTTGACCAAAGATTAGGCAAGTTGAATGAGGGGTGAGAATAGTAGTAACGAAATTGCTTATTTACAATCAAATTGCAAGTGGCTGAATGGAGCTGGAATCGAACATGAGAAATTGCGCTTCTCAAGTTATTACTGATTAGGGGAGAGTAGTTTTAAGGTCGACCCAATTTTCACCCGTAAGCTGAAATTTACTTGTCGGAATCAGTTCTCAAATTTTTGAAACCTAGAGCTTACTTTGCAATCTGTGGAATTTTGAACATACCTTGTTACATGTGCCAGAGTTAACTTAAGTTCTACCTATATTTATAATTAATCAATTGCAATGAATTATCACATCTAGTGAATACCATTTGCTGCGACGATCAACTAACCACAATTCATATATAGACACACGTAGAATATGAAGTATTAATAAAGTAATAGTGTCGAATCATAGATATGTTGAAAATTGAAGCTCAAACTAATGCTTCCAAATTACACACTCATTATTAGATGTAATAGAATATTATAATATTATGCAAAGACATAAAATAAAAAAAAAAAAATACAAAAACTTCTTTTAAGTTTCGGATTCTAAGGGTGTGTTTACGCTCACATTGGGAACAATTTCTCATTAGAAATGATTCTTTTTATTTTGTTTTCGGAAATAATTTATAAGTAAAAGAACGTGTTGGTAATCGAACAAAATTTCTGATTCTAGAATAGAATTACGTTTGATATCGTGCTCAAAATTTCTACTCCAAATAATTTTCTTTTAATTTTTAAATAATTTTATTACTTTTTTTTTCTTTTCTTTCCCTTCTTCTTCTTCTTCTTCTTCTTCTTCTTCTTCTTCTTCTTCAAGTCGCCGATCACCGGTTGCCTTGGGATGATCGGGCCGGCTAGACGAGGGCCGACGACCTCGCTAGACGAGGGCCGACGACCTCACCGGAGCGTCGTCGGCCCTTGTTAGCCTCCCGAGCCTTGCCGCAGCTGGGTGGGCCTCACCTAGCCTTGCCGGACCTTACCTTTCGGCGAGCCTCTGATGACCGGTTGTGGTGGGCGGCGGACAGCAACGGACAGTAGCCGCGGCGGTGGATGACGAAGAAGAAAAGGGAAGAAGAACAAGAAAAAAAAAATAAAAAAAAAGAAAATATGGGCTTGATATTGTTTCCGAGAACAAGAATCAATTTTTTTTTTTTTTATTCTTGATTCTGTTCAAAATCTATTTCCGAAAACAAAAAAAGAAATTTCTTCCCGGGAACAAAAATTTTACCAAACACAGTTATGTTCCAAAACTAGTCTCGGGAACAAAAAAATATAAATTTTTACTATTTGGCCGGTTACCAAATATGACCTAAACTTTATATTCCAAAATTTATCCGTTAGAATATATTTCCCGATTTTCGAAACTTAAAATTTATCTTGCATAACCTATAACTGATCTGAATCTAAGGTTCCGCCCCAAAATTATGCTCCCTCCTATTACCGATCATTTCATCACTCATCGAGTCTCTGTGGTTCATTTGGTCAAATACTCTACTTCATTGTAAGAAGGTAAGCAATCATCATTAGGCTAATCGGCAACCGGCAGTACGACCCAGTTCAGATGTGTCCACACGCGGAGCGCTGACTTTTGGGCAGGTTCAAGCCATGGAAAACTGGGATGTGACGGGGGTCTTGGAAAAACCGCTCGCCCTCGAGGTCAGTTATGTCGACATTGTTTCTGACACCCGAACGACTCTCTCTCTCTCTCTCGCCCATAAGTTGTACCTTCAATTTCAAACTCCTTTCTTGCCAACTTCCCCGTTCTGTCCCTCCACCTGATAGTTGCCTCCATTGCGGATGTTATAATTGCGTTGAACGGGCAAAGATTTCTTGACCAACCCCCCAACTGCGAACAAAGAGTTCAAGCCAGTCCGTCGCTGTCAAAACCGGCCGAAAATGTCGTCATGTTTTATCCAATAGGCAGCGGCAGCACGGATTCCTCCCATCGAGTTCTGATGCAACACTCTTCCTTATTTAGCTTGCAGGTACGCGACAAGACGAGCCCCACGAGTCCTTTCCCCTTTCGCTCTTGACAAGCAGGCGCCATCCCTCTTCGCGTCGCGTTCGATTCGGTCGCGTTCTTGATATCGCGTGTCCAGTCGCGATGGCGGGCGAGCCGGGCGGGCGCCGTTCGCATCGGTTCCTGATCCTGTGCGTTCTCGTTCTTCTCCCCTCGCTCGTCCTCGGGGACTGCTCGTGCGACAGCACCAGCGGGGGGGACGACAAGAATGTGTTGCGCAAGTACAAAGTGGCCGCGATATTCGCCATCCTCTTCGCGAGCGCCGTCGGCGTGTGCATCCCTCTGCTCGCGAGGTCATCCCGGCCATCGGCCCCGATAGGGACGCGTTCTTCGTGGTCAAGGCGTTCGCGGCCGGGGTGATCCTCGCGACGGGCTTCATCCACGTCCTCCCCGACGCGTTCAACAGCCTGACGTCGCCGTGCCTCGCCCAGAACCCCTGGGGCAACTTCCCCTTCGCGGGGTTCGTAGCCATGGTCGCCGGGATCGCGACGCTGATGGTGGACGCCTACGCGACGTCCTACTACACGAGGTCCCACTTCAGCAAGGCTCGGCCGGCGGAGAGCGAAGACCACGCCGGGCATTTGCACATGCACACCCACGCGACTCACGGGCACGCCCACGGCTCGGCATATCAGGATCAAGAACCGGTTACGTCGGAGCTTCTCCGCCATAGAGTCATATCGCAGGTAACATCACTGATCAATCTTCCAAGTTCCTTCAAATGGGTTCTCTCTTCAAATCTTCACACCGAGGATCTGAATGCAAATATGGTGTTTTCCGGGGGGCTAAATGATAAAATGAACAGGTCTTGGAGCTGGGGATCGTGGTGCACTCGGTGATAATAGGAATTACGGTGGGGACTTCCGGGAGTTTACAGACGGTGAAGACATTGATGGCTGCTCTGACTTTCCATCAGTTCTTTGAAGGCATGGGACTCGGCGGGTGCATCGCTCAGGTAAATAATAAGTCGTTTCATCCAAATTTCATTCATTTATAACCTAATGAGTTTTTCCCATTTTTTTTCTTTATATAAATATATATATATATATTTATATAAGTGCTTTAATAATGTTTCAAGATAATAATAATTTTGAGTCGCCGAATTTAACTTGGGCTCAATCTGTCGTGACCACTTGTTTCTACCAGCCATGTCGAGATGTTGGAGTAAGTGCACGGCCATTTTATACGATTTGATTAAATTCGTGATACACACAGGCTGCATTGATCGATATTGCTCGGGGAACCGAACATGACATAACATTTAACCCGAGATAATCTTACCCTTCTATAGGCTTTATACGTTATTGCTATGACTTGAGAACAAAAGGGGGTATTTGATGTCGAATGGAAGAAGAAAAGATCGCACTTTATCTCTCTAAAAGGCATGTAAATGGGACATGCATCTTTCAAAAGTTATGAATTTTAACGTGCACCGACCCCGAAATCATAGGAGGGTAAAAGGATATTTTCCGTAAAAACCTAACGCATTCATGGCCTCGTGCATCGGTTTTTCACTGTGCTTAAATGTCGTTTTTTGAGATCAATATTCAGAGGCTTGTCATGGCTCGCGGCGATGAGGACGGAGTCTTAATCTGCGCCCTGGCCTTTTTTTAAAAGGGAGGTTTACGAATTCGCGCACTTCGACGTGTCCCAGGCGTTCCATTTTCAATAGTAGCTTCCAACTAATTCGCCTGCTTAAGGAACATTAACAATGAAAAAGAATGAGCTAACCGCATTATCATAGATTCCAAAGCACTGCGATTACATGAAGTGAAGATTACTGCGCTTTTTTAAATGATTGCCGCCCGATGCCGTTGACTCAACGGCAAGTGCGTCTGGTCCCGGCACAGAAATTATTATTATCATTATTTTTCACGAATGAATCGTAATTACGATTGTTTATACATTAATTAATCGCTCCCTTTTGTTATCCCCTACTTTGAAAGGCCAAGTTCAAGGCAACATCCACATTGATAATGGCCATCTTCTTCTCCCTCACCACGCCACTCGGGATTGCCATCGGCATTGGGATATCCAGCACGTACAGCGACACCAGCCCGAGGGCCCTGATCATCGAGGGCATCTTCGACGCTGCCTCAGCCGGCATCCTGGTCTACATGGCGCTCGTCGACCTGCTCGCAGTGGACTTCATGAGCGCCAAGTTGCAGGGGAATGGGAGTCTCCTGATGCTGTGCAATGTCTTCCTCCTGTTCGGTGCTGGTTGTATGTCCTTCTTGGCCAAATGGGCATGAATGAGTCTCAAACTATTTTGTTCTACAAAATTGTGTACAATAGAAATGGCGTTCAATGTTTTCTTTTTGTGTTTCTCAATTTGGTGCATTGGATTTTCTTGCTCCCATAACTGTTCATGTATCCGATGATGACATGTGAGTCGTTTACTTTTTGAATAAAATGAAGGTGGAACTTTGTGTGCGTATGATATATTTACGTAAAATATAGAGCACTCGATAATGAGTAGAAAATTCTTAATTGTTGTGGCCATGTGACAGAGAAATTTTGTATAATCAATTACATTATCGTGATATCGAGAGAATATAATAAAACTCTTCCAGTGATATGCCTAATAGGTATAGTTAAGAGGGAAGGATGTAAATAGTAAAACACCACATCATTGTTGAATGTAAAGAATTTGCCAATAGAATATTATGAAGGGAAAATCCAATTAGGGACCCGAAGTGCCTTCATTTTCTCAAAAGAGGACATGAAGTGGAGTCTGTTTCAAATAAGAACCTAAAGTGGTCATTTAGTCTCAAAGAATGACCTTGCTCACCGGCCAGTGAACAAATGCATCTCTGATGCATATTCCGGTGGCCTGATTAGGGTATTTTTGTCCAAAAAAGTTCTTTTTTTTTTTTTTATTTTCGGGTCAATGATTGCACCGTTCATCACCTTCTTCGTCCTTGTTTGTCTTCTTCTCAAGAACATCAGACTTGGGAAGGGCCGGCGAGCACCGGCCGTTGGTAAGGGTTGGTGAAGGTTGGACGCCCATTGTCGGCAATGGGCGAGGGCCGCTGAGCCCTCTTCGGCCACGAGTGAGGGCCGCCAAGCCCTCTTCAGCCACGGGCGAGGGCTCGCAAGCCCACCCTCACTAGATTTGGTGAGGGTGGCCTTGGCCGTGGCTGGCGAGCGCCGTCAAGCCCTTGCTGGCTGCGGGCGAGGGCTTGCAGGCCCTCATTTGCCCTTATCAGTGGCTGGTGAGGTGGGTGAGCCCTCGCCCCTGACCCTGGGCGGGGTGACCTCCCTCGCCTCCACCCACCACTCCACCGACAACCTTGTCTTCTGCCAGGACTATGATCGGGACGCCCACGTCGCCTTCTTCATCCCTTCCTCCCACCATCGCTCCCAGATTGATGGCTTCTCCGGCTACCCCTTTTACCCTTGAGGACCTCCTTGTAGGGCCCCCCTCCCCCACGGCCAGTGAGGGCTCGATGGCCCTCGCTTGTTGCTAGCGATGGGCGTTGAGCCCTCGCTGGCCTTAGGCGAGGGTCGGCCTGTAGGCCCTTGCCTGGCCCTCACTCGCTGCCGCTGATGGGCGTTTAGCCTTTGCCGGCCCCTTACTAGCAGCCGGCACTCGTTGGCCTTTCCCAAGTCCGGTGTTCTTGATCTGGGCAAGAAGAAGATGAACATGGGACGAAGAAGACAATGAACAAAACAATTGAAAAAAAAAAATATTTGGACAAAAATACCATAATCAAGCCACCGGAATATGCATTAGAGATGCATCTATTCACCGGCCGGCAAGTGAGGTTTTTCTTTGAGACTAAATGACCACTCTGGGTCCTTATTTGAGACAGACTTTACTTCATGTCATCTTTTGAGAAAATGATGGCATTTTGAGCCCCTATTTGAGATTTTCCCTATTATGAATGGCTCCACCGGTATGAAAAAATAATAAAAAAAGAAATAGGGAATGTATCCGTTTTATTTTCCTTATCTGTTAAAAATATATTTTATTATATTCCGTTCATATTACAATTACACGGTAGAGTGCACTTGACATGCCATACCCTTCCCGATGTCATTGACAGGAACCAAAGTCTGGTGGATGAACCATGGCTGTGCGACCAAAGCGTGATTTACAGCTCTGGTCGGGTTCCTTTGGACCCCTCGGAGTCGTAGAGGATCATTCTCAGTCGGAGTCTCCGGCTGGGGTGGTTGCGCGGTGGCCCGGCCTGACAGACTCCTCCCATTCATCCTTTTCTTCGTTTTTTCCTCTGGAGAGGGCTGGGACCGGGAGCTCGCTTGCCACTTCGATCATCATCGGGCAAGCACGGGAGTACGCGGGGCTTGTAGCCTTGGGCATAGAGATTACGGACCTTGCGGGGTTAGTCTAGCAAACGGGACTGACCCGAGGGAGATGAAAGAAACAGAAGCGGCCCCAGCCATCAGACTTGGGCGAGCAATCGCCCCCGGTCGTCGATGTTCGCTTGAGAGTGGTGTGGCGGCTTTCATGATCAGGAGGGGGTGGTCGCGTCTGACGAGGAGCCCGGTGGTGGAACGAACGCGAGCTTTGCTTTGACCATGATGACGATTCTCAGGGTTTTCATGGTTCTTACATGCAAGGAGATGGTCGCCCAGGTGGTGGATGAACATTTCAAGAGCGGCATGGTTGCTTGTTGTATTTCCTCTTTCTTCCTTAATAGACATCCAACACGTACGACTCCCTGTCAATCCGCAATTTTTCTTACTTTGATAATCCAAAATGGAATTCATTTATTGGAGATCGAGGATGGATTACAGTCACCAAAAAGCAATATGGAAAACAGTCACCAAGAACACCAGAAGACACACTCCAGAAATCAAGATTCAAAATAACAACTTATCAAAAATCAACGATGATAATAACAAATAAAGAAAAGTACGCGAAGTACCAGTCAACCTGTCCCCTAGCCGAGTGGAGGCTCATCGTCTGCAGGCGTCCTCAATGTAACGAGCCAAAGACAAGGAAGAAGGGTCACCCACCATCAAAGCCTTCCTGCTCTTCTCGCTCGCCTCCTTCACCTTCTTCCTTCTCTCCCTGGCCTCCTCGCCTTCCATTAACTTCCTTATCCCATCCTCTATTATGATGGCTGTTGCAAGGCAGAGCTTCACCATCAGTTCATACGCATTGAATTGTTCCTCCCGAATCTAAGGCCATGTGATGATCGGCATGTTGAACCATATGCTCTCTTGGGTAGAGTTCCACTCGCAGTGCTATAGGAATCCTCCAATGGCCGGGTGGGCTAGGATCGCTTGCTGAGGAACCCACCCGATCACTCTCCTGACCTTAGCCATCTTGTCTAGGAACCCCTTGGGCAGGACCTCTGCGGGATCCGCGTAATCCCAAGGGGCTTCTAGTTTGCCCTCCACAGGCAGCTGCCATAAGGACCACAGGAAGCGAGACCTGCTTCCCTCCAATGCGCTTCACCTGGTCCTCGTGGAAGCTCCCAAAGCACAGAAACACCACTACCGCGTTCGATTGTTGGTTGAGCCACTCCGGGATCTCTGAATCGCGCGGACTATTATTACCATCTGGCCCCTTGATGTTCAGTATGGGGGCCCATGGGGTACATCGTGGGCGTTCTAAGGCCTGCCAAGGCCCCCATCCTGTGCAGCTCTGACTTAGCGAAAATGCCCTTGGTTTCCCCAAACCTCAAGGCGTCGGTCAAGTCTACCCAAGAGTCTTCTTTCACGTAAACTTCACAGGGCAAGAATTTGGCCATGGACGATGGGTTCGCGGAGCATGGAAAGTCTAGCTTGGTGTTAGAGCCGTTGAGCCTGGTCCATTTGTTGCTCGTCTTGGAGAGACTGGAGGTGCGGTCCTTCTTGGTTGTTTGAGTTAAATGAATAGTATAAAATAGAATAGAGAAATTTTCGGTATAATTTGATATATTGAGAAGAGTACATGGAAAGCCTATTTATAAGCTTACATAGAAGAAATTAAAAGAAATAAAACCAGATATGCCTAATCAAAATAGATATTGAAAAGAAATTATCCTAAATATCTCTAACAAATATTTTAATTTTCTAATATTGCTAACATCCACCCCTCAAACGCAATTTGAATTAAAACACATCAACTTGAGTTTGAAAAATATTTCGAACAATGTCACAAAATCTTCAATTAAAATGAGCTCAACAGATCCAAGGTGAGGTAGCACGTGGTGGCGCATGTGATTGCTCTAGCTTTCGTTAACAAGAAGATTTCAATATATTGATTGTCTAACAGTAGCGAATCTAGTGGTAGAGTCGGCTTCTCAAACGAGAAGTGAAAAGCTGAGAATCGAAGGTATTAGACTCGAGCGGCATATACCCTTTGCGGTCAACTTTGCTATCAAGACAGTAACTTAAATGCGGCTGATACGGCTGGCGTGGCTACAACAAGTGGAATGAGCCGGGCTTTATTGAGGAAAAATTTACTGTGTGAGGACATGTCCTTGCCATGTCGAAAAATATCTCCGTAGAAAGAAAAACTCGACTTAGTGACGCGTTAGAAACGTTGTAACACAACCACCATCGTGCTTATTTAGATGGGAATGGTGCACTTGCCTGAACATTGTCAAGTGGCGCGGATAGATTTATTCACTTGAATGCATGGGTGCAAAGGAGAAAAAAATTGGGAAATTTCTTAAGTGCACCAGGTGCACTAGGATTGCCTCAACTCTAATACCAAGTTTAAAGTAGAATAGAGAATTGAGAAATTTGTTGTATAATTCGATATATTCAAAAGATTACATGGAGAGCCTATTTATAGGCTTAGATAGAGGAAGTAAAAGGAAATCAAGTCAGATATGTATAATCAAAATAGATATTGAAAATAAGAAGACATATCCTAAATATCTATAAAAAAATATTTTAGTATCCTAATATTGCTAACAGTTTGTTTGTAAAACAAATAAAATGATGCTTTTTCTTGTCTCGCATAAGAAAATTAAGAGTACATAGGCCACTATATCAGTGTGGATGTTTTTCAACTAGTTCAAATGAAGACAATAGACTGTGGACTAGATCTCACCATACTTGTGTTCAGGTGCATGACAAATTGTGCACTTTTCAATCTGTCTTTCTAATGTATCTATTCATTTTGCAACATTTTCCGAAGAGTTGCTTATGCTCAAAAGATAGACAAAAATACGTCATTATTTTTTGGACGCAATGTTAATCAAGTCTTGTTGAATTTTTTTAAGAAATGATTACATGACAGTTTTTAATCTACTTGAGAATAACGGTTTATTTTAGACTACAAATTAAATAATAAATAATTATAAATTATTGTGGAGCCACTCCTTATAACAAAGCTTAATTTTCTTTTCAATTGTTTCCCTTTTTGAGAGTTCTTTAGTTCCGGAGATATATCAAAATTGATATTTGGAATTTTGTTGTATCTTGTAGGATTTTTTTCCAATAACCATTAGCAATGTTGTGGGGCAAATAATTCATTAAGGATAGGATTATCATGCCTTAAAATATGATTCTATTTCTTCCCAATCCAAAGCATATTTCCCTATAGTCTCTCCAGCTAGAAAACAAATACTTCGATTATCATTACTATAATTACATGGTCAACTTTGATGCGTCAAATTAAATTATGTTCTTAATATGAACGAAAAGCACACGATCCACCTTGTCCTTATGCAACAACGGCACCACGCGTCGTTAACTCGGGGCAAATTTCACCTATAGTTTTGATGAATTATAAAAAAGAAAGGTTTTATAGAAAAAATCTGAATAGAGTAAACACAATGCCCCATATGTCATTGTGGGTGCGTTTGGAAAGGGTTTCCCAAAGCCCCTTCAGCGTCCAAAGTCCTTTAGGCTAAATATAGTGTGTTTGGCAAATTTTTTTGAATCGCATTTCCCAAATGCAAGCCTTCGAAAGGTTGAAAGCCCAAACGCTGAAAGCCCAAGACAGGTAAGGGGATGCCTTGAGCTTTTGCCTTGTGAGCATGATGAGCTACTGTTCATCTTTTTCTTCGAGCTACTATTTATCTTCTTCTTCTTCTTCTTCTTCTTCTTCTTCTTCTTCTTCTTCTTCTTCTTCTTCTTCTTCTTCTCTGTTGAACAAGACCGGCATGGCTGCGAGTTGTTGACGGCGAAGGGCAGGCGATTAGGCGACCCTTGGCGACCCAGTGTGACCTCACTGGGCGCGTCCCAAATCTGGGTCATTGGGTTGCTGATTGTACGACCCACCTCTGGTGACCCATATTTGGATTGTTGAAGGTTGCGTGACCTCGCTGGGCGTGTCCCAAATTTGGGTCGCTAGGTTGCTGGTTGTACGACCCACCTTCAACGACCCAAATCTAGGTTGCGAGGAGGTCGCACGATCTTTCATGACCTAGCACAACCTTGCTGCGACCTAGATCTAGATCGCTGGAGGTCGTGCGACCTCACCGAGCGTGACCCAAATCTGGGTCATGGTGAGGTCACGTGGAGGTCGTGGCCACTTGTTGGCACCCTTGCCAGGGGTTGGTCGACCCCAGGTGGCCCTCACCAGTGGTCTCCGGGGGTCACCCAACCCGAAGTGGCCCTCGCCGGTTGTCTTTGGGGGTTGCTGAGGTCGGCAACCTCATTTGTCGGCCGTTGGCAATAGATTTTGATCGCCGGCGTTGTCGCCGGTCCTCACCAGCCAAGTTTTTATTTTTCTTTTGATGATTTTTTTTTAATTACAAAAGTCTTTTGTAAATATAATCTTTTCAAACATTGTTTTCCTCAAAGGGACTTCACAATAAACTTTCATATTACAATTTAACAAACACAATTTGCATTTTGAAAAATTCATTTAATTTAAAGTCCTTTGCATTTTCCAAAAGTCCAACTAAACGCACCCTGCGTATTTAATGATCTCTAGGGTGCTCCGGATGAGATATATATTTTATTGTAACAAAGATATAATTGCTAGTCATTGACCCAAAAAAGATCAGTTTGGTTTATTTGGTAAATCGGTATCCATTCACACCAAGTTTGGAGGCTTTCACTATCAAACTCTTATGCAATGATGTCGTGATATCGGTCAAAGCTCACACTTTAACAATTTCTTTGATTAATGATGGTCTAGAAAAAGAAGGATCCAGTGATCTCATGACACACGCGTACCCACACACATATATTTTCTGTCGAGGGAGGGATCAACTTGTTCTTCTTTTCCTACTCTGGTCACGGTTGACTTTATATGTACTGATAAATAAAAGCAATCAACCCGATTTTTTTTTCGTTGTTTGAAGAGAGGGGTCGACTTGCTCGATCTCCTTGAATCTAGTCATGACTAACTTTGTATCTACGGAATTGACATGCATAAATAACCATGTTCGAGAAATCTGAGAATTCGTACTGCCTACCAACATTCCAATCCACAAAATAATTTTCTATCCCGTTCTATAGATCCTACTCTTTTTGGTCACTGTATAGAGCATGCCTCATTTCAATTTGGACTCACAATATGAAGGGAGGAGATGCTCGCTACGATTTTAGGGTCTCTCTGCTTTTCCTTTCTTTTCAAGACGTCATCAACTTATTAATTGAAATAGCATAGTGGCAAAGGATAGACACATAAAGTGTGCTTATTTTTATAAAAAAATGAATAATTAAAGAACCGGAGTTGCGTCATTGGAATGAAGATCTAAAGCCCATGACATATGACACAGCATTATCAAATCCTTCCGTACGTACCTCCTTAAATTACTCATTTTGCACAGCTTTGATTGCGCATCGAACGTCTGATTTGTCTTAAACATCACCCGGCCTCACTCTTCCTCCCTCCTCCAGCTAGTGTTTGAACCCATTCTAGCCCACCATTTTTTAAATCAAATAAATGAAAAAAATTCCTTGTTTTTCTTTTTTTTTCGGCCTGCTGGATCAAACCGGCCTCACTGCTCTGATCTCACATCCAACCCCTGGTAGTTGGACCGAGCAGGAATTGAACACGAAACGCCGTGCTTTTTCGAGTAACATCGATCCGTTCATCGCTCATCGAATCTCTCGACACTCGGGCAAACACCCTCTGTTTCTATGATTTCTTTGTAAAATGGCAAGCGATTATTAGATCAATTATAAGATCGGGGCACACGCAAAGCGTTGACTTTCAGCTGTTCTAAGCCGCAAAACTGGAGCACAACTAGATCGCATATTATTGGTCAAGCCACCAATTCGATCGTATGCATAAATCTGATTTACATGTATTTTTTCGAGAAATGAATTATTCATTCTTGATTACAACCCCGGCCAATACAATGCCATGATTAGATCGCATATGACATCAATATTGTATATCCATATATAACAAGAAAATAGATTCCATATTGCGCACGCATGGGCGTTCGTATGTGAACAAATTATGACCATCAAGTACAGAGACGGTTTGACGAAATGTTAATATGTGCACTTGTGAGGTACAACCATCCAACATACAAGTCAGCATCATGCCTCAGGTCTAACGATCTTACACCTAATCAAAGCATGAACGATCAGACATTGACCCTACTAAAAGCTTCCATGTCGACAATTGTTCTATGTATGTCATGTTCAGTGAACTTGTCCAAGACAAACACCTGTAGTCTAGCTCGGATATCACAATGCCTAATGACTTGTGACTCATCATCCCCTTAAATATCCAATATTGAATAGTGAAGTTTGAGAATACACCGGTTTCAACAGATCATCAATATCCTCTCCATGATCCATCGACTAGGAATTGTTTAAAGATTTAACATAAATGTAATCTTGTCACATATATTCTTAACACATTAAGAGTAGGTTCAGTCGTAAGTGATATTGTGGACTTCATTTATATAAATTGGATGATGAATGAAAAATCTTATTTGCCATTGAATAATTCATAATATGTAACTATTACATGGTGGCTTTAAATGCGGTTGATACAGTTGGCGTGGGTGCAACAAGCGGAATAAGCCAAGCTTTGTTGAGGAAAAAGTTACTGTGTGAGGACACTCATATGTCAACCGTTGGCGATAGATTTCAATCGCCAACGGCCGGTGGCCGCCTGCTCTCGTCGGCCAACTTTTTTATTTTTCTTTTGACGAGTTTTTTTCAATCACAAAAGTCTTTTGTAAATATGATCTTTCCAAATATTATTTTGCTTAAAACAATGGACTTTTCAAGCATTTTGAAAAATTCCTTTAATTTAAAATCCTTTACATTTTCTCAAAAGTTTTCCCCAAAAGTCCAACCAAACACATCCATCGTGTACAATGATTTCTAGGTGGTCTAGATGAGATATATATTTTATTGTAACAAAGATATAATTGCCGGTCATTGACCCAAAAAAGATCAGTTTGGTTTGTTTGGTAAATCGGTATCCGTTCATGCCAAGTTTGGAGGCTCTCACTATTAAACTCCTTTGCAATGATGTCATGATATGAAGCTTACACTTTAACAATTTCTTTGATTAATGATGGTCGAGAAAAAGAAGGATCCAGTGATCTCATGACACACAAGCGTACGCACGCGCCCACTCACATATATAAATTTCTGTCGAGGGAGGGATCAACTTGTTCTTCTTTACCTACTCTGCTCACGGTTGACTTGATATGTACCGATAAACAAAAGCAATCAACACTTTTTTTTTTTTTTTGTGAAGAGAGGGATCGACTTGCTCGATCTCCTTGAATCTAGTCACGACTGACTTTGTATCTACCGAATCGACATATAGAAACAACTGTGTCTGAGAAATCTGAGAATTCGTACTGCCTACCAACATTCCAATCCACAAAATAATTTTCTATCCCATTCCATAGATCCTACTTTTTTTGGTCACTGTATAGAGTGTGCCTCACTTCAATTTGGACTCACAATATGAAGGGAGGAGATGCTCGCTACGATTTTTGGGTATCTCTGCTTTTCCTTTCTTTTCAAGACCTCATCAACTTATTAATTGAAATAGCATCGATGCAAAAGATAGACAAATAAACTACGCTTATTTTACAAAATATGAATGATTTGAGAAACATTTCTTAAAAATATCACTTATATTGTCTATTGAAATAAATGAACAAAAAATATTTTCATCGTTCACAAAAATATTTAAATATAAATTATTAATGATAATGAAAATATTTTTTATCGTCTGATTATTTCATATAATATAAATGATTATTATTTTTAAAATATTTTCCTAATTACTTATTTTCAATGAAATAAGTGGAGCCATGAAAAGATTTTCGAAAGGAAAGTGCATGGGACTGGAGTTGCGTCATTGGAATGAAGATCTAAAGCCCATGACATAAGACACAGCATTATCAAATCCTTCCGTACGTACCTCCTTAAATTACTCATTTTGCACAGCTTTGATGGCGCATCAAACGTTTGATTTGTCTTAAACGTCACCCGGCCTCACTCTTCCTCCCTCCTCCAGCTAGTGTTTGAACCCATTCTAGCCCACCATTTTTTACATCAAATAAATGAAAAGAAATCCCCTTTTGTTTTTTCGGCCCGCCGGATCAAACCCGCCTCACTGCTCCGATCTCACTTCCTTACAATCCAACCCCAGGTAGCTGGACCGAGCAGGAATCGAACACGAGACGCCGTGCTTTTTCAAGTAACATCGATCCGTTCGTCGCTCATCGAATCTCTCGACACTCGGGCAAACACTCTCTACTTCTCTAATTTCTTTGTAAAATAGCAAGCGATTATTAAATCAATTATTAGATCGGGGAACACGCAAAACGTTGACTTTCAGCAGATCTAAGCCGCGAAACTGGAACACGACGGTGGTCGGGTTTTAAAATCTGCTGCCCCCTCGGGATTAGTTATGTCGACATTGTTACGACACTCTTAACTGCTACAGAAAAATGCCAACTTCCACGTTCTGTCCCTGCTACAGATAAATGCCTCCGTGGCGGATATTATAATAATAATAATTGCATTGAACAGGCGACCATTTCATCGCCCAGATGCATACAAAATAGAGTTCCAAGCTGTTCTGTCATTTTAAAACTGGCCAGAAGGTGTCCTCATCTTTGCTGCATTGGGCAGCGGCAGCAGTAGCAGCACATAGTCCTTTTCGTGGACGGCTGATGCAACACCGATCCTTATACAGCTCGCGGACGTGTCTCGAGCCTCACCAGGTGTTTTCCCTTTCGCTCTCGACAAGCCAGCACGGCGGTCTCTTTTCGCGTCGCGTTCTTCGTCTTCTTGATATCGGGAATCGAATTGCGATGGCGGGCGAGCCGGGTCGGCGTGGCTCGTGTCGGTTCCTGATGCTGTGCGTTCTCGTCCTTCTCCCCTCGCTCGTCCTCGGGGACTGCACGTGCGACGGTGCTGCCGGCGGGGGGCGCAATAAGAGGAGGCGCTTAAGTACAAAGTGGGCGCGATCGCCGCCATCCTCCTCGCAAGCGCGGTCGGCGTGTGCATCCGCTGCTCGGGAAGTTCGTCCCGGCCCTGCGCCCCGAGAAGGACGTGTTCTTCCTGGTCAAGGCTTTCGCGGCGGGGGTGATCCTCGCGACGGGCCTCATCCACGTCCTCCCCGACGCGTTCGACAGCCTGACGTCGCCGTGCCTCGACGAGAACCCTTGGGGCAAGTTCCCCTTCGCGGGGTTCGTGGCCATGGTCGCCGCGATCGGTACGCTGATGGTGGACACCTACGCGACCTCCTACTACACGAGGTCCCACTTCAGCAAGGCTCGCCCTGCGGCGAGCGAGGGGGACGAGGAGAGCGACGCCGCTGCCACCGCCGGCGACGATCACGCCGGGCATCTGCACGTGCACACCCACGCGACCCACGGGCACGCGCACGGGTCCGCATATCAGGGTCAAGAGCCGGGCACGTCGGAGCTTCTCCGCCATAGAGTCGTATCGCAGGTGACATGAAACCTTCCAACTTCTTTCAATTCTATAGGTTCTCTTTTCAAAACTTCACACCGAGGATCTGAATGCAAATATGGCGTTTTCCGGGGTGCGAAATGATAATATAAACAGGTGTTGGAGCTGGGAATCGTGGTGCACTCGGTGATTATAGGGATTTCGCTGGGGACTTCCGGGAGCGCAAAGACGGTGAAGCCATTGATGGCCGCTTTGACTTTCCATCAGTTCTTTGAAGGCATGGGGCTCGGCGGATGCATCACTCAGGTAAGTAATAAGTCATTTCATTTCATTCATTTTGACCTAACGAGCTTTCCCACTTTTTTTTTTTTTTTTTAAGTCTCTTTTCTTTTTTTTCTATAAACGCCTTGATAATGTTTCGAGATTATAATAATTTTGAGCTGATTGAATTTAACTCGGGCTTTCTCCATCGTTAAGAGACCACTTGTTTGCGGGAACGATATTGAGATGTCATAGCGTAAATGCGTGGCAATAACTTGAAACGGTTTGATTAAATTTGTGATGCATGCATGCCTCGTCTATGGGCTTGATGCTTTGGGGGGAAAAAAGGCGTTTGATACAGAATTGAAGAGGAAAATATGGCACTTTTGTCTCCCCTAAAGGCATGTAAACGGCACATGCATCTTTCAAAAGTTCTAAATTTTAATGTGCCACCGACCCGAAATCAAGGGAAGGTGAAAGGAAATTTCCTATAAAATCTATGCAATTGTAACTCTGCGCTTCGATTTTTCATCGGCTTAAAAAGTGTTTTTAAGAATACTCAACCTGCATTTCATAATACGATTTAAAAGGGTGGCTTACGAATTGGTGCATTTGGATTCCTCCTGAGGCTTTCGATCTGAATTCAACCTGCCAACTAATTTGCCTGCTTGAGGAAAATAAACTATGGAAAAGATTAAGCTACCTACATCATGTTGACAGGATGTCGTTGACCTTTGCCTCCGTTGACTTAAAGCAAGTGCGGGCGTGTCCTGGCACAGGAATTATTATTATCATTATTTTTTAAAGAATGAATTATAATTATCATTATTTACACATTGATTAATCAGTCTTTTGATTTTCCCCTGCTTCTTTTGCAAAGGCCAAGTTCAAGGCAAGAACAACAATAATAATGGCCCTCTTCTTCTCCCTCACCACGCCGGCTGGGATTGCCATCGGCATCGGGATATCCGACACATACGACGAGAGCAGCCAGAGGGCGCTGATCATCGAGGGTGTCTTCAACGCCGCATCCGCTGGCATCCTGGTCTACATGGCGCTCGTCGACCTGCTGGCGGCAGACTTCATGAGCGCCAAGGTGCAGGGGAATGGGAGGCTCCAGCTGCTGTACAATTGCTTCCTCCTGTTCGGTGCTGGTTGTATGGCCTTCTTGGCCAAATGGGCATGAATGAGTCTCAAAACTATTTTGTTCTACAAAATGTCTATAATAAAAATGGCGTTCAATTCTTTTTTTTTTTTTTGGTATTTCTCAATTTGGTCCAATGGATTTTCTTGCTCACATAACGGTTCATATATTCGGTTTTACTTGAATCGTTCGTGTGATATATTTATGTGAAATATAGAGGATCCGATAATAGATAGAATTTCTATAGAGAAGTTAAGAATAGTTAAGAGGGAAGGATGTAAATGGTAAAATAAGACATCATTATTGAAGGTAAAGAACTTGCCACTTAAAATATTACGAATCGCACTAATGGTACGAAATAATAATAAAAAAATAGGGAATATATTCTATTTTCACTATCTGTCAAAACACCTTTAATTATATTCTTCTTTTCCTATTCGCATCATTTTGCGTGCTTTATTCCTTCCCATTAACTGAGTCCATTAGAGCCTCCAACTCGCTATCATCTTTGCAATCGAGTGAACTCAGTTAGGAAAGAAGGATTTTCGAAGGCATCATCGTCTTCATGAGTGCTGAATCCGAGCTCGTGTTCATCCCATCTCCGGGCCTCGGCCACCTGGTGTCGATGGTGGAGATGGCCAAACTCCTCGTCGACTGCGACGATCGGCTCTCCATCACCGTCCTCATCATGAAGTTCCCCTTCGACTCCGAGAATGATTCCCGCATCGAGCCGCTCACCGCCTCCGTCGTTGCCCGCATCCGCTTTGTCCTCGTCCCCAGGCGAAGCCACTCCCCGAGGACGTCTCGCCGGGCCTTCATCCATCACTTCATGGAGAGCCACAAAGCCGACGTCCGAGAAGCCGTCGCTGAGCTTTCTGCCCGCGGCTCCACGGCTCACCGGGCTCGTCGTTGACATGTTCTGCACCACGATGATCGACGTGGCCGTCGAGTTCGGCGTCCCTTCCTACATGTTCTTCACGTCGGGCGCGGCGTTCCTCGGAGTCATGCTGCACCTCCAGTCTCTCCGAGACGAGCAACACATGGACCCGACCAAGCTAGAGGGCTCCGACGCCGAGCTGGACTTCCCGTGCTTCGTTAACCCACTGCCTGCCGCCAGGTTCTTGCCCTCGGATGTGTTTATAGAAGAAGACTGCCGGATACTCTTGGACCTCGTCCTGAGGTATAGGGAAACCAAGGGAATTTTGGTAAATACATTCGCTGAGCTGGAACCACGCGCGGTGGAGGCCCTGGCCAGCCTTGGAGCACCTGCGGTGTACTCCGTGGGACCCATATTGAACATCAAGGCTGAGAGCGAAAAGGGTTTCGAGATCCTGGACTGGCTCGACCAGCAGCCAGATGCGTCAGTGGTGTTCCTGTGCTTCGGGAGCAAGGGGAGCTTCGACGAGCACCAGGCAAAAGAGATCGCCCACGCGTTGGAGCGCAGCGGGTACCGTTTCCTGTGGTCCCTACGACAGCCACCGGCGAAGGACAAGCTGGAAGCCCCCAGTGACTACGCAGATCCCGCGGAGGTCCTGCCCAAGGGGTTCCTTGATAGGACCGACAGGGTCGGGAAAGTGATCGGGTGGGCCCCGCAGGTCGCGGTCCTGGCCCACCCGGCCATAGGAGGGTTCGTGTCGCACTGTGGGTGGAACTCTATCTTAGAAAGCATATGGTTTGGAGTGCCGATCGCTGTGTGGCCCCAGCATGCAGAGCAACAATTCAACGCGTTCCAATTGGTGGTGGAGCTCGATCTCGCAGCAGAGATAAAGATGGATCATCGGAGAGATCATGTCAAAGGTAGTGATGGTGTCGTGACGGCGGATGAAATAGAGGGAGGCATAAGGAAGTTAATGGAGGGTGAGGAGGCCGGGGAGAGGAGGAAGAAGGTGAAGGAGGCGAGCGAGAAGAGTAAGGAGGCTTTGATGGAGGGCGGCTCTTCTTACTTGTCTCTGACTTGCTTCATCAAAGATGTCTGTAGCTGATGAGCCTTCATTTAGCTAGAGACAGGATTGGCTGGTAAGTTGAGCACCGTTGGTATTTTGATTCAATGATTACTTGGAGGGCGTGTTTTAGGGTTTTTGTAGCTATAGAAATCATGTTTGATTTTTCTAGTGCGTTTGTGGCTATAATCCATGTTGATTTTCGTGGACCCTTGACGTGTTTTATGGGGAACCAGTCAATTTGGGTTTGGCCCACGAGCTGTAATCGTTGTTGAATGTGTTCCAAAAGACAACATTTGTAAATGGGAAAAAACCATAAAAATCCAAAACTCCGCCTAAAGTGACAAATTTACCCAAAAATTTTTTTTGACATGAAAACTCCAAAATTTGCTAACCGTGACACATTTACCCCAAATTTTTTTTTGTGACACAAAAAACCCCGAACTTTCATTTATGTGACACATTAACCTTAAATCATAGGGGCATTTTTGGTATTTTTACTTTAAAAAACTTTCTTTTTTTCTTCTTTCTTCCCTCTGCCAGCCATGGCGGAGGGAAGCCGGCATCCGGCAAGGACAGCCCTTGCCGGCGTCAGGTCAGCATCAGGAACCCCTTGCTCGAGTTCGGTGAGGGCACCCCTCGCCCGTTCGGCGTTGACGAGGGCATCCCTCGCCCGAGTCCGCGAGGGCCGCCCTCGCGAGATGTTGGCGAGGGCATCCCTCGCTCGAGTTCGGCGAGGGCACCCCTCACTAGGCCTGACGTCGGCGAGGGCAGCTCTCGTCGGCGCCGGCTTCCCTCCGCTGGGGCCAGCGGAGAGAAGAAGAAAAAAATAAAAAAATAAAAAAGAAAAAGAAAAAGAAAAAGAAGGAAGAATAAGACGAAAATTGTCTCAATAGGGTAAATATGTCACAATTTGTAAAGTTTGAGGTTTTTTTCGTGTCACAAAAAATAGTTTGGGGTAAATTTGTCAATTTAGGTAAAATTTAGGGTTTTTGGTTGTGTTTTCCCTTTGTAAAACTCCATGGGGTAGATTTTCGTGTCCTTGCCCCCTCCTCGATCTCCGAGTTTGAATGAATTTCATTTTGCTCTCGCCTTCCCCTCTCCCAAGGTTTGTTGTCCTTTTTCTCTCTTGCGTACTGCTGTTCACATTCCGGCTTCTGAAAGTTAGGGCCCTCCTTTCTTGCTTGACGTGCAATGGAGAGGGGAAGAGTATAAAGAATTTCGAAGTAGCAAATTTAGAGAAATAGAACTTTAGTCGAAAATGTAAATTTGACTTGACCCCATGTGGAGCGCAAAGGACCCGCATAATCACTCCCTCCTTGACCAATGGATGAGATGGTTTTACGAAGAAGGCTGCATCTAACGGTTGATAGAGCGAATCCCATACAGGCCAACATCTCGTAAGATTAATGGAACGCTCAATATACAGAAATAAAGGCAAAATCTAACATGCTGGAGTTTAAGGGCAGGATTTTTGAGAGGGCACAAATAATTCAAAGAATATAATCAAACTTAATATAACTCACGCAGACCTCAATGGTTGTTACTTCCCGATTGTCTTATTTACAAAAGGGAATATCGATATACAAATTAAATGTATGTAGTGGTGCGATAGAATTAATAACATTTTTATTTGTCATTTTTACATTAAGATCAAGGAGGAATGATTGCATAGCTGCGATCAAAGTGGTGGACTAGTTTTACCACGCATGGCCAGATGTGACTTGGGACCAAGAATTTTCGTCAATCCTCGATTTCATTTTCCTTATAACAATGCAACCACCTCATGATCCATTACGTTGAGTAAACTTATATATTTAGTAAAAAGTTGAGAAATTGATTTTTATTTTATTTTATTTTATTTTACTTTATTTTATTTTATTTTATAAGTCATTCATTTATCATAGTCAAACATGAGATAAATATAGAAAACTTCCAACAAGAACAAATTTCAAGAAACTGCAAACAAAACAAAACAAAACAAAACCCAAAAAAACAAAAAGGTATAGCTTTTATAAGCATGCTCTCATCCTTAAAAACCAAATCTGTCATAGCATAAAAAACAATTAGAGACCGATTACCGGAACTGTCAGTGATGGGCATACGTTGGGATCTTCTCATCCGGAAACTACAGCTTGCAATGTATGCCTAGATTTAGTGTTCTCAACACTATCGCCACATGAAGAAAACAAACACAACCACATGTTGAACTACCACAAATCAAATGCCTTAAAAAAACTCTCATATCTAAATTTAGATTGAAAGAGAAAATCGAACACTTCTTAAAAAACTTCTAGATCTAGATTTATATTAAAAGAGAAATCTCAGAATTTAAATCTACTCCTAAATTGGGAGACGAGAGTTTCCATCGACTCTTGAAGAAGTAAAAAAACTATGTCCCGAGCATCCTACCGGATGGATTGGTGATGATTTCTCACTAAAATTTCAGTTACAAGCAGATTTATTCACTACGATGAGAGAAAAAAAGCAACAACAATTAGCAAAAGAAGAGAAACACTGGGATTCGCTCTAGTGGCCACCCTTCCAACATGGAAGGGGGAGGTGAGGGGTTCAAATCCCCACCTTCTTAAGGGGGATGGGGGTGGAGACGCGTAAATTTTAAGAGTGGGTTTCGACTCCCACGCCCTGCAAGAGGCAAGGCAAAAGTCTGAGAGTGAGTGTAGAATAGGAATAGAGTAGGACTGACAAAAAAAAAAAAATTAGCAAAAGAAGAGACCAAATAAAAAAAAAAAAGACTTCCAAATTAAATCGGGAGTCAAAACCTAGAAAGAAAAGCAGAGCAAAGCGACCTCTCAGCTTCAAAACTTGAAGCCTCTTGCGAGGGGAAGGTCCTAAGGGACGATCTATACACCTTTATTTTCTATTGCAGTCATTCTCAGAAATAAAGACTGGCAATCGATCCATTCACTCAATGAGGAAAAGAACAAATGGCAAAATGGAAGGCCAGTTTTGGAAAATTGTAAGCTGGTGATTACCAAGAAGAAGTTGGAGGAGGTTTTTCAAAGCAAGCATCGAATAAAGGCCTAATATCCTAAAAAACCTCAAACTTTACCTCTCGTCCCAATTCTATCATTTCATAAAAAATCTTAAACTTTTAGTCATATCTCAATTCTACCATAAATTTTTTTTGTCCCATAAAAATCCCCCAATTTTAGATCTAATCCCATATTTACCCCTAGACTTTTTGTTTTATAAAAAAAACCTTAACTTTAGGATCCATACCAACTCTACCATAAACTTTTTTTCTTGGTCTCATAATAAAATCTCAGTGCTTGAACAACTCGTGTTTGGAAGTTTTTTATCTCTCGGTTGTTAATGATAAATTTTGGATGTAGGGTTGTGGGGATAGATTTGTGTCAAGTAAAGGTTTGTGTTTTTTATGACACCGTAGGAATTTTATGGTAAAATTGGGATAAGACCAAAAGTTGGAGGTTTTTCATAGGACAAAAAATTTAAAATAGAATTGTAACATGACCTAAAATTGACCGTATTTACGAGACAAAAAAATAATATTTATAGCAGAATTGAAATTGGATTTAAAGTTGAAAGTTTTTTATGAAACAAATTATGACAAAAATTGAAGTTGGAGGATTTCTAGGTTATTAGGCCTTGTATGAATTGTAAATCAGTTTCGTCAAATCAATCACATGTTAATAATTTATAAGACTAATGTTGGATCACGTTAGTACTCTTCTTCTTTTTAAAGAGGCTTGATCTTAAAAAAAACTCTAATTTTAGGTTCAGTCCCAATTCAACCTTAATTTTTTTTTTATCTAAACAAAATCCCAATTTTAGTTTCAATAGCCAATTTGCCTCAAGCTTCAACTCTAGTTCCAAATCTATTCCCGTTAGCTCTTTGTCCAAAAATTGTCATTAGTTGTCCCTAATTTCCCTAATTTTAACATCAAAGAATGGTTTTGTTTTGTAGATGATTTTCCATCCCATCTTGCTCATGTGAATTTTTTACCAATGTGAAAATGCCACGTCAAATAACTGAGGATGATTTTTGAACAGAGAGTTAATTAATGAAATTTTTTTCATCGTTCACGAAAATAATTAGTCATATATTATTATTGATGATAAAATATTTTTGTTTGACTAATTTTTATTAATGATATAAGTAATTACTTTTAAGAAAATATTTAAATTAGTCAATTTTCGCAAAACGAAGGGACCAAATTTAGAGATTTTTTTTTCTCGTTTAATTTTTCTTACCAAAAAAAAAAAATTAGAGCTTTTTTGGGACGTCTATTTAAAAAAATAGATTAGATTCCTTTTTGGCGGCTCTCACCGTCCATCCCAATTAACGTGTTTGGGACTCTCTCTCTCTCTCCCCAGCAAGGGGACCAGAAGAGAAGAAAATACACGATCACTTCAATTAAAATAATACGAATCCCCCTTTGCCAAGCTACTAAACAATTAAAAGACAGAAAAACAAAAGAGAAGGAACCGGTGGAGGGAGAAGTTTAATATTCTTTAAATAAATTTTATATTGGTTCTATTTCCATTTTTCGTTTATTTAATCACATTCCATCCATACCACTTTTCCATTCATGGAGCGCACTTGCTAAGTGCGACCTCCAAAAAGTCCCACATTGGAAACTCGCTCAAAGGAAAGCGGGTATTTAAAGAAGAGAGGAATATTAAGAGGTCACGACCTTACTTGAACAGGATCTGTTCTATAGGCTCGTACCTCTGTGTCCTTGAGACCTAAGGAGACAGGAACCAAAGTCTGGTGGATGAACCATGGCCGTGCGGCCAGAGCGTGATTAACAGCTCCGGCGGGTCCCTTTCGACCCCTCGGAGTCGTAGAGGATCGTTCTTAGTCGGAGTATCCGGCTGGGGTGGTCACACGGCTGTCTGACAGACTCCCCTATCTTTTTCCTCTGAATTTTTATGCTCCGCTCAGCCTGCGGCATCTGGAGATGGAGCATCAGCCCAGGAAAAGCCGGACTCAACGTGAAGAACACGTAGATGGGGATCTGGAGCTCGCTTGCCACATCGCTCGGCATCGTGCAGAAGATGTCGAGGACGGCCTGGTGAGCTCTGAGGTGAGTTGGGACTTGAGCAGGACTAGGCGAGTACGTTGGGCTTTGCAGCCTTCGGTGTAGAGGTTGCGGACCTTGCTAGGGTTGGTCTCGGAAATGGGCCGCAACTGGGGGAGATCGATCAAAACGAAAGTGGCCGTGGCCGTCGAGTCGGCGAGGCATCGCGTCCGGTTGTGAATGGCGAGACTGAGACTGGCGTGGCAGCTTCATGATCAGAGGCGGGTCACTGAGAGGTGCGAGTACACGAAAATCTCTTTCGAGCTGTATAGAACTTCATAGATAATAATTGATTTTTGAACACTTTCCATATCTATTGTGATGTTTGCAAATAACAGACATCACCATAATGAACGGCGGCTCACGGCCGGACCCAGACGATCTGTTCTCTCCTTATGACATTAACATAGATTATAGTCACAAGATCACTACAACGCACACTCCCAAGTACTCGAAGATCCAAAATACTAACTTATAAAAGCAAGTAAAGAAAGGTAGTCAAACCAGTCTCCTAGCCAAGCGAAGGCTCATTGACTACAGATATCCTCGATGAAACGAGTCAAAGACAAGTAAGAAGAGCCACCCTCCATCAAAGCCTTCCTACTCTTCTCGCTCAACTCCTTCACCTTCTTTCTTCTCTCCCCGGCTTCTTTGCCCTCCATTAACTTCCTTATCCCTCTCTCTATTTCATCTACCATCACAACACCATCACTACCTTTGACGAGATCTCTTTGATAATCCATCTTGATCTCAGCTGCGAGGCCGAGCTCCACCACTAGGTGGAACGCATTGAACTGTTGCTCCGCATACTGGGGCCACGCGGCGACCGGCACGCCGAACCATATGCTTTCTAGGGTGGAGTTCCACCCGCAGTGAGACACGAACCCTCCAATGGCTGGGTGGGCCAGGACTGCGACTTGCGGGGCCCACCCAATCACTCTTCCGACCCCAGCTGTCCTATTAAGAAAACCCTCGGGCAGGACCTCTGCCGGATCTACGTAATCCCGGGGGGCTTCCAGCTTGCCCTCCGCCGAAGGCTGTCGTAGGGACCACAGGAAGCGGTACCTGCTCTGCTCCAACGCGTGGGCAATCTCTTTTGCCTGGTGCTCGCCGAAGTACCCCTGGCTCCCGAAGCACAGGAACACCACTGACGCATCTGGCTGCTGGTCGAGCCAGTCCAGGATCTCGAAACCCTTTTTGCTCTCATCCTTGATGTTCAGTATGGGGCCCACGGAGTACACCGCCGGTGCTCCAAGGCTGGGCAGGGCTTCCATAGCGCGCGGTTCCAGCTCAGCGAACGTATTTACCAAAATTCCCTTGGTTTCCCTATACCTCAGGGCGAGGTCCAAGAATATCCGGCAGTCTTCTTCCATAAACACTTCCAAGGGCAAGAATTTGGCAGCATGCAGCGGGTTAGCAAAGCACGGGAAGTCCAGCTTGGCGTCAGAGCCCTTGAGCCTGGTCGGGTCCATGTGTTGCTCATCTCGGAGAGACTGGAGGTGCAGCATGACTCCGAGGATCGCCGCGTTCGACGTGAAGAACATGTAGGAAGGGATGCCGAACTCGACAGCCACGTCAATCATCGAGGTGCAAAACATGTCAAGGACAAGCCCAGCGAGCCGTGGTGAGCCACGGGCAGAGAGCTCAGCGACGGCTTCTCGGACGTCAGCTTTGTGGCTCTCCACAACGTGATGGATGAAGGCCAGGCCAGACGTCCTTGGGGAGTGGCTTTGCCTAGGGAGGAGGACGAAGCGGATGCGGGCAGCCACAGAGGCGGTGAGCGACTCGATGTGGGAATCAATCTCCGAGTCGAAGGGGAACTTCATGATGAGGATGGTGAGGGAGAGCCGATCGTCGCGGTCGACGAGGAGCTTGGCCATCTCCACCATCGACACCAGGTGGCCGAGGCCCGGAGATGGGATGAACACGAGCTCGGATTTAGCACTCATGACGACGACGCCGCCTTCGAATATTCTTCTTTTGCTAACTGAGTACAGCTGGTTGCGAAGATGATAACGAGGTAGAGGCTCTCATGGATCTCAACACGTAAGTCTTCAGTTGGTGGAATGAAGGAATAAATAGGACGAGGTGACGACTTCGTGCTGATTGAGGTCTGCGTTGCTGCCTGTTTCATTTTTTCTGTGGTCGAAATCGCACTCTAGTTTGACTTGCGTTTGTTGGATTTTAAGTTTGGTCATTGCTTGGCGTCGGTTTACTCCACGAGAAATTCTAAAACCACCCCGGCTAACATCTACCGATGCATCACGACAATTCAGGAAAACGTCACAATTCGAGTATAGAATCCTTTGCACAAATCAGTATTCGGAGCTTCGTGGCTCAAAGGAGTCAACCACTATGCGTCTACTAGGCTGTTGTCGCTGGAGACGAAGCTAAAAGCAAAACTTACGTCCTTTTATTCTTCTTTTACCTCACATACCCTCTGACCATACCATTCTATGTATGTATATGTGTATATCTATTCCTTTACCGTATGAAGGATGTCAATCGTTGATAGGTGAAACCCTTGAGCCACAAGTAAGCAATATCTTTCCCATTTAAATTACTTCTTTAGTTGGATCCAGTGGCAAGTAGATCCAAGATTATCATTTCAAAAAAAGGCCAAAAAAAAAAATAAAAAATCCATTCAGGACTCTTTCATTGACAACTCATCAAACACGGATCAGTTTACATCATCCAATTGGGTTGGGTCTTATACCCGGTTCAAACTCAATACATTAATTTAACATAAATAATGTTAGTGGATCTGGTATGAGACAAATAAGATTTAAAGGATGAGATGTATTGGGTTCATATGCATCTGATTCATTCAAGAGGCTATTTGCACGATGAAAATATTGCGTGATTTATATGATGTCTCATCATGATAGATCAAGAAGTTATTATATAATCTGTAGATTAATTAGACCAATATCGACGGTAAAAGGGAGATATGATAAGAGAAAGGCAGCCTTTATCCTATATTTTATTACTTGAAGATGTGAGCGCTAAGATTCCGAACAAGGGCTTGTACATTTTATGTGGACAACTTTACTGCCAATTTGGAAATGTGGGAAAGGTTTGAGGACATTGAGAAGCTGTTGACACTTAATTATCGCCTAAGGATCTCTCATTATTAACAAAAGAATATGGGATAAGTTCATTAGAAGTTCAAAAACTTATTACGAAAATGCAATTAAATTCCAAAATTTACAAACAATGCAATTAAGTTCTAAAACTTGTCAAATTGATTCAATCGAATCATTTTGTCAACTCCGTCCAATTTAGCTAATGGACAGTGCTAATGTGTATTATTTATTACTTTCTTAAGACACGTGACGCACACTAAGCATCACATTAGAAAATATTAAAAATACAAAATAAATTAGATTAACAAATGAAAAAAGAAGAAAAAAACAAACTCACCCACAATTGGCCAAGCCCATGCCTATGGCTGCCATGATAGTCGTTGGGAAGGCCTAGTGGAGGTCGCCTGGCATGCGAGCCCTTGGTGGCCCTTGATGAGTGCTTACTAGCCCAAATCTAGGGGTGGGCGCAACCCTCGCCGCAGATTTGGGTGAGGATAGTCGGCCCTTGCTTGGGGGTTTTGCCCACCCCAAAATTTGGGCTAGTAGCCCTCGTTGGGGGCCGCCAAGGGCTTACCTAGTGCTTGGGAGGGTTGCTGGGCTTTGGGAAGGCCCGAGTGACCTCCCGTTGCCCCTTCTAGATGACTGGCGATGGCCACTAGCGAGGGCTAGGCCAAGCCGTGGGTGCGTTTTTATTTTTTATTCATAGCTTTTTTATTAGTTAAACTAATTTTGTTTGTGTTTTTCTTTAATTTTTTTTATGATGTGGTGGTTAGTGGGCGCCACGTCATTGTCACGTGTCTTAAGTAATAAAATAAGACACGCCAACATTTTTTGTGAGCTAAATTGGACGGAGTTAACGGAAGGGTTTAATTATATTGATTCGAAAAGTCTTAAGACTTGGTTGCATTTTTTGTAAGTTTTAAGACTTCCATTGCTTATATTCCAAAAATATTGATATCACAGAATTTTGCGGTCTGTTCTTTGCTGCATTTTTCCAGATTTTAGATACTAGAGTCATTTTGCGTATGGATAACATGTCTGCATCGAATAACACAGAGTGTAGATTGTATTCAAATTGGTCCGACGTGCGAAATCAACTAGAATTTAGAAGAAGGGGGGCCTTAAGGTAATTTAAATTTTCAAGAAAGACCGAGCCCACCTGAGCTCGATCTCTATCCGAAATTCTTGCTTGGCCGGATGAGCACGTGTGCGATGCTTATGTGGTGGTACATTTCGGAAAGAAAACGACGGCAAGATAAGAATATTCAGCGCTAGTACCATCCAGGAAATGCGAATCTGGCCAAAATAGAAAGGAACAGAGGAAAAACTTGAGTAGAATTCTCGATTTGAACGTGGATTTTCATGGTTGAATTGGGCAAGATATGGGGCCTGAGGAAGACCAAACAGGAGAAAAAACAAAGAAGAACACGGTGAACTCGCCGTATAAAACACAACCAATCATGGAGCAAGGGAAGGCAACACGCTCAAGACAGAATAAAAAACAAAAGCGAAAGAGCCTGGTCAAACAAGGTGCAGAGGCGTGATCGGTGGAAGCGGTGAAAACAAAAGTTCACCTAACCAAGGAAATGGTGGAAGTTGGACTTTGTTTGCGTTCTCTCTTCAAAACTTCACACCGAGTATCTGAATGCAAATATGGTGTTTTCCGGGGGCAAAATGATAACATAAAACGGGTGTTGGAGCTGGGGATCTTGGTGCACTCATTGATGATAGGGATTTCGCTGGGGACTTCCGGGAGCGCAAAGACGGTGAAGCCATTGATGGCCGCTTTTACTTTCCATCAGTTCTTTGTGTTGTGTGGAAGAACACCCTAACTAGATGAGAAAAGTAAACAAGAATAATTAAGAACACGGAGATTTACGTGGTTCGGTAAAGAAATCCGCCTACGTCCACGGGAAAGAGAGAGACAATTTCTTATTTGAGCGTATGTTTTAAGAGTACAAGGTACAATACTGAAATAAATAGATCTTTAGATTCCCACTTTCCTAAACCTAGTAGGAAAGGAATTCCACCATAAAGATATCATCAAATTTGAAACCCAAATCTAAGAAATATATTAGGAAACAAATAGCCTGCAATCTTCAAGCCTTCCTAGATTTCCCGATTGAATTTTGTGGAATTCAAGACAACATCAGCAAATCTCCACCTTTGGCTTGAATAAACCACATGCCTCCACTTGAACCAAGAAAACGAATATATCTCTCCCTCCACCGTACCTTCGCAAAGGTACGACCGCACCTGGATCGGTGCGGCCTCCATCAACTTCAATGATGAGTGAGAGATATCAAGTCCCTGCAGGACTTGAACTTCTCTGTAGTAACCATCTTCGTGAGCATATCTGCGGGATTATCTTTAGTATGGATTTTCTTCAAAGCAATGCTACCATTCTCCACAAATTCTCAAATTTTGTGGTACCGAACTTCAATGTGTTTTGTTCTGGAACGGAACACTTGATTATTCGCGAGACATATTGCACTTTGACTATCACAATATAATGTAGCACTTTCTTGCTTTATACCCAACTCTGTAACCAAACTAGTCAGCCGTATTCCCTCCTTCGTAGCCTCAGTTACTGCCATATACTCAGCTTCGGTTGTAGACAATGCTACAGTAGGTTGAAGCATTGCCTTCCACGAAATAGCTCCACCGCCAAGAGTAAATACATATCCGTGATGGACCTTCGCTTGTCCAAATCACCAGCGAATTCTGAATCAACATAACCTGCTAAACCTCCCTTGGAATTGAACATTAAACCCATTCCAGTAATTCTAGCCATATAACGAAAGATCCACTTAACAGCTTCCCAATGCTCCTTACCTGGATTGCTCATGTATCGACTGACGAGACTCACCGCATGAGCCAAATCTGGTTTGCTACAAACCATAGCATACATGAGGCTCCCTATTGCGCTGGCATAGGGTACTCGAGACATCTTTACAACTTCCTCATGTGAAACAGGGCATTGTTTCTCAGATAATTTGAAGTGATTTGCTAAGGGTGTACTAACCGGTTTAGCTTTACCCATGTTGAACCACTCCAAGACCTTCTCAACATACTTCTTTTGATTTACCCAAAGCTTACTTGCATGTCTATCTCAAAAGATTTCCATGCCAAGGATCCTCTTTGCAGCACCAAGATCCTTCATATTAAACTCACTACTTAACTGAGACTTTAGGGAAATAATGTCTCTCATTTTTCTTGCAGCAATCAACATGTCATCAACATAGAGCATCAACATAATAAGCTACTTATCATCCAAAACCTTGTAGTAGACACAAGAATCATGCACACTCCTCATGTAGCCAATACAAAGCATAAAAGAATCAAACCTTTTATTCCATTGCCTAGGAGATTGCTTCAAACCGTAAAGTGATCTCTTGAGCAAACAAACATGATCCTCTTTCCCTTCCACCTTGAAGCCTTCGGGCTGCTCCATATAAATTTTCTCCTCCAAATCACCATGAAGGAATGCCGTCTTCACATCTAGCTGCTCAAGCTCCAAGTCATACATGGCTACCATAGCTAGTAAAACACGAATTGATGTGTGTTTTACAACAGGGAAAAATATCTCGTCGTAATCAATCCCCTCCTTCTGTGCATAGCCCTTAGCAACAAGTCGGGCCTTGTATCTCTCTTGCTCTTTCTCCGTTGCTGCTTCCTTTCTTCGAAGAACCCATTTGCAACCAATGACATTCCGTTCATTGGGCTTCTTCGCAAGTTCCCATGTCTCATTCTTTTGTAACGACTCCATCTCTTCCATCATTGCCGTCATACACTTTTCTTTGTGATCACTTTTTAAAGCTTCATGGTAGGAGCCTGGATCGCCAGAACCTACGGTAAGAGCATAAGCAACCATATCCTCAAAACCGTACCTCTCCGGTGCTTTGGGAGTGTGTCTTCCTCAACTAGTCGCAATGGTACGAGGAACTTCTACCGTTTCTTTGACTTTCGGAGCCTCATCGGATGACTCACCATTCTCTGCAGATTCTTTGGTTTCAAGCTCCACCTTAACGATAGATTTATCACTCTCCTCTCCAGCAGCCGTGCGTGGCACGCAACTTGACTTCAACATTGCAGATTCATCGAATATAACATCCCTGCTTGTCAGAACTTTCTTCTCACTTGGATCCCATAATTTGTAGCCTTTCACTCTCATTGTTTTGATTTTGGATCCAATTTCGAGCGCTTTGAGCTCTGCACATGTACAAAAGCAGGACAACCGAATATTCTTAAATTAGAATAATCGACAATTTTACTAGTCCATACCTCTTCGGGAATTTTGCATTTAATTGCAGTTGATGGAGACCGATTCACAAGATAACATGCCATGCGGGCATGCCTTCCGCCCAAAACTCCTTGCTTAGTCCCGCATGTAGCCTCATGCTTCGAGCTCTCTCTAATAAGGTCCGGTTCATCATTTCTGCTACGCCATTCTGTTGGGGCGTATCCGGAACTGTGAAGTGACGTTTAATCCCTTCATTCTTGCAAAGCTCCATGAATGGTGTCGATTTGTACTCTCCTCCATTGTCCGATCTCAAGCACTTAACCTTCTTCCCTATTGAAGTCTCAACTTCAGCTTTCCATTCTTTGAACTTTTCAAAGACTTCACTTTTGTGTCGCATGAAGTAGACCCAAACTTTGCGAGAGAAATCGTCAATGAATGTCACGAAGTATTCCTTCCCTCCTTTTGACTTTACCGGTGAAGGACCCCATACATCCGTGTGTACATACTCGAGCACGCCCTTGCTTGTATGAGTTGCAGCATTGAACCATACTCTGCATTGTTTTCCAAACACACAAAATTTGCAGAAATCTAATTTGCATGTTTTTATACCTTTGAGTGCATTCCTCTTGTGAAGCTCCATCAATCCTCTTTCTCCCATATGCCCGAGATGCATATGCCATAGATAGGTGTTATCTATCTCCATGCTAGCATCCGTGGACACAGATGCTCCACCTTGCACTGTGGTTCCTATAAGTCGATATAGGTTCCAGTGCCTTTGTCCCTTAAGAACAACTAGAGCTCCCTTAATCACCTTCAAGACTCCACCTTGAGCCACGTACTTGCATCCATTGGATTCAAGTGCTCCCAATGAGATCAAATTCTTCCTTAGACCCGGAACATGACGTACATCTACCAAGGTTCTAATCATGCCATCAAACATCTTGATTTTCACAGTTCCAACACCCACAGTCTTGCACGAAGTATCATTCCCCATGAGAACTGAACCACCATCATATGCCTTGTACTCATCGAAGGCTTCTCGATGAGGACACATGTGAAAAGTGCATCCGGAGTCCATGATCCACGAATCTTCAAAGGTATCCTTCCCCGACGATATGGACAAGACGTCCCCATCATTGGTCTCAATGCTGTCGGCTATACTTGCCTCATCCGAGCTCTTCTTCTTTTTCTCGTTCTTATTTGGACAGAATCTCTTGGTATGCCCTTCCTGATTACACCCGTAGCATCTTCCTTTGAACCTTCCCTTGGATTTTGATCGACCCCTACTGCTCGATCCTTGATCTGTCGATCTTCCTCTTCCGTGATTGTTTTTCTCCTTTGCAAAGAGTCCCTCTCCCAAAGATTTTGAACTACTTGCCCTTTTCCGAGTGTCGTTTGAAATTAGGGCAGCAGTCACCTCTCCGATCGCTAGGGTTTCCTTACCAAGTAGTCACCAAGTGGTCAAATGAATCCGGCAATGATGCCAATAGTAGAAGCGCTATGTCTTCATCCTCAATCTTTACCTCCAAGCTTTTAAGTTCACTAATCATCTTATTGAACACGTTGAGGTGTTCCAACATATCTCCTCCTTCACTCATCTGAAGTGAATACAATCTCTTCTTCAATAACAACTTGTTCGTAAGAGATTTCGTCATGTAAATGCTTTCAAGTTTGAGCCATACCTCCGGAGCAGATTCGATTTCCGCTACATATTGAAGGGCCTCATCCGATAGGTTCAATCGGATTGCGCTGCACACCCTCTCCTCCATGTCGGCCCAATCATCATCAGTGATGGTGTTCGGTTTGTTTGATCTTCCCAGAAGAACCTTTGATAAACCTTGTTGAATCAACAAATCCTCCATCCTTCTCCGCCATAGTGTAAAACTATTCTTCCCAGTGAATCGTTCAATATCAAATCGAACGGTTGAACCTTTTCCAGCCATCTAGTTAGAAGTCGCAATACAGGAACAGAGAACTTGGATTGCTCTGATACTAATTGTTGTGCGGAAGAACACCCTAATTAGATGAGAAAAGTAAACAAGAATAATTAAGAACACGGAGATTTACGTGGTTAGGCGAAGAAATCCGCCTACGTCCACGGGAGAGAGAGAGACAATTTCTTATTTGAGCGTATGTTTTAAGAGTATAAGGTACAATGCTGAAATAAATAGATCTTTAGATTCCCACTTTCCTAAACCTAGTAGGAAAGGAATTCCACCATAAAGATATCATCAAATTTGAAACCCAAATCTAGGAAATATATTAGGAAACAAATAGCCTGCAATCTTCAAGCCTTCCTAGATTTCCCGATTGAATTTTGTGGAATTCAAGACAACATCAGCACTTCGAAGGCATGGGGCTCGACGGCTGCATCACTCAGGTAAATAATAAGTCATTTGATTTCATTCATTTTGACCTAACAAGCTTTTTCTCACTTTTTTTCCCTAGAAATGCCTTAATAATTTTCAAGATTATAATAATTTTGAGTGGCCGAATTTAACTCAGGCTTTATCCGTTGTTAAAAGACTACTTGTTTGTGCGAGTGATGTCGAAATGTCAAGGTAAATGCACGACAATAACTTGAACACGGTATTCACCAGCGGTGGATGCGCTGGTTTATGCCCTGTCCCCTCATCCGGTGGGGAGAGGTTCGAAACTCCGTGCCTCCATTGCGCGACTTAAGCGGAGTGCTGTGGGAGGTGGGCCTCCGCGCTACTAGTAGGGTGAGCGCAGTTCCCGGGTAGAACTGGGAACTGGAGAACCTTACCGAAGGTTTCGGTTCGATTCCCGATTCTAAAAGGACCAGTTCCAGTTCCCGGTTCCTGTTTCCTGAAACCGGCGGTTCCGGTTTGGAACCGGAATCGGTTAGGGCTCCAAAACAAGCCCCAAATAGATGACTTGATGATGCTTTCGTGCATACGAAACAAGCCCTTTTCACGGAGCAATGAGCTCACCCCTTCTCTAGCCTCCACGAGCTTGCTGCCATGCCGCCCCCGGACTGTGAACCTTGCGCACGCCCGTTGGCGAACGATGAAAATGCAGCAGAGCGGAGCCACCGATGCCGAGCTCCCAGCCGAAGCTCCTGGAGACCCGATGGTGGCGGTCGGGGTCAAGCTGGATCCGCGAGCAAGGAGCCGCCGGCGTGGGCTCTGGTCAAGGTCGCCGAGCCCCCGGCTCGCGTCCTCGCGCTTCATGTCCTCGGGAACAACGGAGAGAGAGAGAGAGAGAGAGAGAGAGAGAGAGAGAGAGAGAGAGAGAGAGAGAGAGAGAGAGAGAGAGAGAGAGAGAGAGAGAGAGAGAGAGAGGAAGGCTCGAGTGTTGTTTTTCGAGGTTGGGTGTGATTGATGAGCCTTTTCTCGTTTGCAATGCAGAGATCGTGGACCGGGATGGGAAGTCGTCGTTGCTCTCGCTGGTCAAAGCGTTCGACTCCGTTCTAGCCGTCTACGAAGGTTTCTGCAACTTGAAGCAGGTTTTTTGAGCTCTCCTTCTGTTTCATTGTTTTAACGCCCTCGAGATTTGTCCACGAGAGGAAACAGAGGACTGGGACAACAAAATGCAATCAAGCTTTGATTTTGACTTACTTTGATTCCTAATGAACTGTAAATGTTTTAGGGGATTTAGCTTGTGAATTTTCACCATTAACTCGGTCATCTTGTTGTGCACATCTTTATTTGTGGCGCGTGCTCATGGAGTGCGAGCATTTCCCGCTTAAGTAGAAATTTACTTTTCAAAGTTTTATCTTTTGGTGTGTAATTTCGATTGTGGATTTTGCAGGTTGATCTTAAGCTCAAGATCTGCAAGGGCAAATAAACTAAAAAGTCCAAATATTACTCTTCCTATCAAGTTCAGTCTCATTGTTGCATACGAAACAGAAACTATTGTTTTTATTGAGGAATAGAAGAAATTAACTGAAGGAAGCATGTTCATGTCTGGAAAATAAATGAAATTTGAGACAATCCCTCTTCATTTCTCAACTGTATATTCAGCTTAAACATGGATTATATGACATGTCTCTGAACCTGATTCCATTATCTTGGATCCTTTTAGGCTAGTCCCCATGTTTAAGATTTTCTTAAAAGGCAATTCAAATACTTGGATATGCACCTGACCTAGTCTTGGCACCCAAGTCTGATCAACATATTAGTTTGCAATATAGTAAAAATGCCAAATAGTGAGCATGGTGTTTTAGCCCAGTATGCAAATCATTATTTTTCCTGGATAATTTATGCTGATTTCTTCCTTTGATGAGGTCATCTATGTACAGGTAGTTAAATATGTGGCCACTTCTGTGATGGTCACTCAACTTCTCCTTTAGTCTAAATGGTTACTCTTTTTAGCTAAATGAAGGAACACGGATAAATGAAGCATGAGAAGTTAACAAATTTATTTTCTGTTCTTTGTGCAACAATCATGTGGTAGTATCTAATTGCTGAGTGGAATGTCCACCCCAAATCTTGTGACTAAAATGAATCAGGAGTACTTCTCTGCATGGTGCTCTTGTTTCTTAATAGGATTTTCAAATCCTGTTGCATCACAGCGGAACAAAGTAGTAGTTACGTTGTCCGATTTACCAAAACAGTTATCTGTGCCAATTGCAGGCTGAAGGCGGTGGTCTTGCATTTCTTCAAGGCAGTCCATCACGAGAGAACTTTACTCAAGAAAAACATCTCGTGGGTTGCTTGCATTTGTAAATGGTGATCATGAATATGTCCTTTTTGATCCGTATGGTGATGAAGCAACTGAACATGGTGTTGCTCACAGGAAGGGCCTTGTTTATGAAGAAACAACATAGGTACAGAACTGATCTTACGGTAGAGATTTGGTGCTGTGGTGAATCCATGGACATTAAAAGTGGATAATAGTGTTTTTTCCACTAGGATGTGATCAATGATCGTTGTACACACTCTGCTAGTACCTTTAAGCAAATTAGAATCCCATTGTAGTAGTTTCTTCTTTTGTGGTTGATCTTTATTTGGAGACTGTGATTATTGTAGAGACGTATGGGTACTCGTCCATATATGGGGAGTTACAAGAGTTCAACCTTGAGAGAACCAGAGAGCTGAGATCACTATCACTCCATCTGAGAAGCCTTGGGCTACCTTATTCAGTGGGATCGTCATAAACACATTCACAGAGAATCCACCTACAGGGGAAAATATTGGTTGGCATTGTTGTTGGTACTTTTAGTTTGGATTTTGGAGTACTTGATATTTGACTTATTGTCCTATTATGATTTGGAAAGCTTCTAGTCTTAGTCTTGGTTTGTCTCTTTCCTTCTTCGTTATAGTTCAAATCTGAAAATGAAAAAAAAAATGTTGGAACCTAGAACCGACCCTAGGACCCGTGATAGGATAGGTTCCAGGTTCTTGGTTCTGACGGGTAGGTTCTAGATTCCAAAAAATGAGGAACCTATACCCGAGGGTAGGTTTCAAGTTCTAGACGGAACCGAACCAGAACCGGGAACCACTCACCCCTATGTGCTAGTGCTCCCCCTGGTTTACGCCGTCGGCTACTGGTTGTACGGTGGTTCTAAGGTAACAAAAAAATAAAAAATAAAAAATAAAAAATAAAAAATAAAAAATAACTTGAACACAATTTGATTAAATTCATGATGCATGCATGCCTTGTCTGTGGAATCAAACATGACATAACATTTTATAAAGGCAATTTTACCTTTTTATGGGCTTGATGCGTTGTTTCTATGACTTTAGGGAAAAAAAAAGGGGCATTTAATATTGAATTGAAGAAGAAAATGTGGCACTTTGTCTCCCCAAAAGGCATGTAGACAGAACATAAATCTTTCAAAAGCTCTGAATTTTGATGTGCCACCGATCCCGAAATCAAAGAAAGGTGAAAGGAAATTTCCTATAAAACCTAAGACGATTGCAGTTTTGCGCATCGATTTTTCACTATGCTTAAAATGTCTTTTTAAGAATACTCAACCCCCGTTTCATAATACGATTTAAAAGATTGGTTTACGAATGAGTGCATTTGGATTTCTCCCGAGGCTTTCGATCTCAATTCAACCTTCCAACAAATTGACCTGCTTGAGGGCTATGGAAAAGATTGAGCCGCCTACATCAAGTTGAGAGGATGTTGTTGACCTTCAGCCTCCGTTGACTTAAAGCAGGTGTGGGTGGGTCCCGGTAGAGGAATTATTATTATTATTATTATTATTATTATTATTTTAACGAATGAATTATAATTATCATTATTTAAGCTTTGATTAATCAGTCTTTTGATTTTCCACTGCTTTTTTTTGCAAAGGCCAAGTTCAAGGCAAGAGCAACAATAATAATGGCCCTCTTCTTCTGCCTCACCATGCCGGCTAGGATTGCCATCGGCATCGGGATATCCGACACGTACGATGAGAGCAGCTAGAGGGTATGCAGCCTTACCTATATCTTTCATGTCAAAGTTGGAGGATAACCAACTCTTGACAGTATTAACAAATTCCATATTGCTTCCAGCAATTAGTATATCATCAACATATAATGATATGATCACAAATTAATCTTTAGATCTTTTGATATATACATAATGATCCTCATCGATCATTATAAAATCATATGCCATTATGGCATTATGAAAACGTATATATCATCGTCTCGATGACTGCTTAAGGCCATATATCGATCTCAAAAGTCGATATACATTTCCTTCTTGGCATTCCATAATAAAACCAGTAGGTTGTTCTATATATATTTCCCCCTCTAATTCTCCATTGAGGAAAGCAGTCTTTATAACAATTTGATGTAACTCAAAATTCATACTAGCCACTATTGCTAGAATAATGCGAATCGAGGTAAATCTCACTATAGGAGAAAATGTTTATTCATAATCAATTCATTCCTATTGATTATACCCCTTCGCCACAAGGGGAGCCTTATGCCTTTCTATCGAGCCATCAGCTTTACGCTTTATTTTGAGAACCCGCTTGTTCCCAATAGTTTTGCATCATTTTGGAAGGTCAACTAGTTCCCAAACTTGGTTTGACTTCATTGACTCCATCTCCTCTTCCATTGCATGTATCCATTTTTTCTTACTAGGGAAATTTATAGCCTTATTAACATTTCTTGGCTCATCTTTATCTTGTGGAGCAATCATAAAAGTTTCCCTTTCAATGTCAAAACGTCGACAGGGAATACTTTTGCGACTTGTTCACCGTATGGGAGATTGTGCACTTTGTACATCATTCCCATCATGCTCTCACTTAGATTAGATAATGTCGATATCATCTCATCATATGGTTGTAATTGAGAGCGAGTTGAATTAAATTCATTACTTCTCACGTTACTCCCACTTGGACGAACTTCACTAAGTTCATTATCTTGATTTAAGGTTTCAAATATGGAGTAATCCTCACCTATTTTGCCATTCTTAGGAAATTCATTCTCTAAGAATGTGACGTCCCGTGATTCGAATTCAGTTATACTTCCACTTTCCTACTCACCTATAAACACATATCCTTTCAAGTGTTCAGAGTATCTTATGAAAATACTATTCTTTCATCTGAGACCCAATTTCCTAAACTTGTGAGATGACTTATGAGTATAGGCAGCACAACCTCATGGCTTAAGAAAACTTAAGTCCGATTTTATACTTGTCCATAACTCATATGGAGTTGAAGTAACTGATTTAGAAGATACCCGGTTAAGTATATAGGCAACAGTTAATAACGCATCATTCTAAAATGTGATAGGTAAATTAGCATGTGTCATCATGGACCTAACCATTTCTAGCAGGGTTCTGTTCCTTCTTTTCGCAACACCATTTTGTTGAGGAATATATGGAATAGACAACTATCTTTCTATTCATTTTTCATCACATAATTTTCTGAACTCATCAGATAAATATTCTCGACCTCGATCGGATCTCAATACTTTTATTTTCTTGTCTAATTGATTTTTTGCCAAGTTCATAAACTTTTTGAAACAACTCCATGCTTCAAATTTATGAGAAATCAAATAGATATATCCGAATTGAGTATAATCATTTATAAATGTGATGAAATAAACAGCCCCGTGCCTTCTTCTCACATTCATCGGACCATAAACGTTAGTATGAATTAAATACAAAGGAAATTCAGCTCTTTTACATTTTCCAAATGGTTTCCCTGTCATTTTCCTTACTAGGCAATGCTCACATATGAGCAAATTGACTTTTTCAATATTGCCCAACAAGTCCTCTCTAGCTAGTTTATTCATACATTGTTGGCAAATATGACCAAGTCTAGCATGCCATACATTCACATCATTATCATATAAATTAGAAGACGTGAAAATGGAATAACAAACATTGACATTACTATAGTCAACATTTAATATAATAAAACCATCTAGAAAATAACTACAACCATAGTAGTTTGTATCCAAACACAAATCCACACCACTATTATGGAAGTTCATATTAAAACCAAGCTTAACCAACACTAAAACAGACACTAAATTCCGACGAATCTCTGGAGCATAAAACACATTATGTAGGAACAAAGTGCGTCTACCACGCATGTTCAATTAACAGATGCCAATTCCTTTTACTTCTGCTCTGAAGTTGTTTCCTACATAAATCCACTTAGTTCCAGTCGGTACTCGTCGGAATTTCACGAAGGATTCTCTATCTTTCGCTACGTGGTTTGTCGCTCCTGAATCTACAGTCCACAAAGAATTAGACTCAGTTAAGAATACATAAATTGACACATAAGCAAAGTTCTCAAAAGTACAAGGGGCGTATACATTCTTTGGCTTGCAACAATCGCGAGCATAGTGACCATTTTTGTCACAATTGTAACACTTCACCCTTGTCAGCTTCTTCATTTGAAGACGCTTTCCTCTTTCATGTTGGTCAAGCTTTGGTTTCTTCCTTGAAGAACTTGCTCCCTTGCCTTTCCTTTTATCGAACCGGTTATGACGTTTGCGCTTGGAGCTCGAAGCTCCATGTGAGCTAGAACCAACATGGTAAATTTCAGTTTCCGGCTTAGCTGCCAAGAGGCGGTCCTCTTCCAGCTCAAGATGACACACAACATCCTCAAAGGTTTTGATATTTTCATTATGGGTCAAGTGCACCTTCATATGCTCCCAACTCTGAGGCAAGGAACGAATCACTAGTTACACTTGCTGCTCATCAGTCAGGACATGGCCAACATCTTTCAACTCATTAATCATGTTTGATATCTTTCTAAAGTGTTGTTTCATGGTCTGACCATGAGGCTTCTTATAAGAGTTAAACCTAATGGTGAGTTGTCTCAGTTTGGTTACCGAAGTATGACCAAACCTTGTTGCAACGCTTCCCACATTTCCTTGGCATTCTCAAAACGCCTGAACTCTCGCATGACGTTATTTTCCATGCTACTCAGAGTCGTAATGCGAGTAAGGGAGTTCTTTCTTTTTCATGCAGCCAAAGCATCCTTATCTCTCGTATGCTGCGCAGTATTTCCTTCTTCATATTCTACCATGGTCAGGTTAAGAGTTTCTAGTGCCTCTTGCTCTTCCAGCACATATTGGATTTTCATGTGCCATATTTCATAGGTATCGCCATTGAGCTTCTCACATTTGTTTAGCTTAGCGACTATGCTCTTTATGGCTGAAGCTATTGATCTGAATATATCAGACATATATACACGAATTATTAATGCCTATCATTTATGCATCCATTTTGCACAAAACCATCATATTAATGAATAATTTCAAGTAAGGTTCATAATCAAAAGGTCACTATGTTTCCAATCATCATCCAAAATCCTAACTTGGAGTTATTATTAATATAACATTCTATGCAAAATAAATTCTTTGAAATTACAAAAATTTCTATGAACTACCCACAACAGTTAATAATAATAGAAAGTGAATAATATTTGATATCAAACAATGATATAATAATAATGCTTTCACATAATATAACTAATATATCAGTTGCTACACCAACAATAACTAGGTAGAAAAACATTTACATAATATGTCCATCAAGCATACTAAAAAAAAGACCAGACAAAACATCTAATACCAAGTGAATATATGAATTGGGAAAGATTATTTTTCTTCAATTTCTTGATCTTTTCTTTTGTAACAATCCAGTAATATTCATCTATAAAAGCCACCACAAGTCTCTTATACAAAGTATCTCTGTTGACTTCCCATAAGCGATTCAACACTCTTTGCCATCTGGTGAAAGAGTGTTCATAAAAAATCGCACCATCTCAGATTGTGGCATGGGACGACCATTCTATATGACATTTTGTATTTTCCCGTTGACTTCAAGAGTACGATCAATTAAGTCGCCACTCTCCCATTGATAATCAGTCAGCTCAACTATCAATTTAAAAAGCCTTTCCTTTTGTTCATCGGTAATTACGTGAATAGGCGTGCATAACTGAAGGGGAGGCATTATTCCTGCAACAAATGCAGAACAAATTAGGGATTATATATAATCCACATTGACTTAATTGTAAAAAAAGAAACAAATCATTTTTTTCTGGGTCAACGGTCAAAGTCAACGGTCAACGGTCAGCCGGGTCGGACCAGCGGATCGGCGGATCGGTTGGACTGGATGAGTTGGGTCGGACAGGTCGGACAAGACGGCCCGGGTCGGACCAAACAGCCCGGTTGGACCGATCGGGCCAATCAGACTGGGTTGGACAAACCAATCGCACGTGCCACATGCGTGCGCGGCTGACGTCAGTTGGCATGTGTGTCGCACACGCCTGGGCCGAATCGGCGCATTCGACGCGCTAGTCGCTGCGTGTGTGTGTTGCATGCGGCTTGGCCGAAACGGCGCGTTCGACGTGCATGCCAGTGGGGGACCAAATCGGCGTGTGCATGCATGCGCCGATGACCCCCGTTCGTTTCGGTCGCGCGTGGCGGTGCGTCCAGCGGCCTCCGGCGGCGATCCTAGACTCGTTTTTCTCGTATCGACAAGAGCTTTGACCTTGCACTATCAAAAACAAATTTCGACTTGCATAAAATCACAAAACAGGGCGAACAATGTGAGGGTGTCGGGTTTTTCCGTCCTCGATCGACCGGCAGCGGCTTTTCTCGAATTTCAACCACACAAATAATTCAATAACATAAAATGGGGATCGAGAAACATGAACTATGGCTTTGATACCAATGTTGGGAATTATTGATTCCCTAAAAACGGATTCGACACTAAATCGAACCCCTAAAACGAATGCGGAAGATGAGCCCATAAACAAAACATGATTCACCGATCCTAAGGCACATCACATAATTGAATGTACCTTGTTTCCACAAACTAAACATTGATGTTACGATTCAAGGAGGAAACCAGACACTGTTCTTCAGAGGAGAATTCTTTTCTTCACTTAGGGAGAGAAACGATGTGAAAAAAGACGTTGCTTTAGAGGAACTGTTGTTTCGTTGGTTTTTTGGGAGAGTGAGAGAGAAAAAGAACGTACATAACATCCAAAAGGTACGTTCCTTTTTCTTTTATATTTTCCCTCGAAGCGTCTCCTCCGAATGACACAATTTCTCAACGTAACACCCATTCCAAAAGACACAACCTCTCGTATCTAAATAATGCAACATTTCACATCGCAACCATTCCTCCATGGGCCCTCATCTTGTGGGCTAGGCTTTTAGGCCCAACATGGGCGGACGGGCCCACTTAGGCCCATCAACGCATAAATAAAAAACCATCATGTTCTTCACGCTAGGGACGGCGTTCCTTGGAGTCATGCTGCACTTCCAGTCTCTCCGAGACGAGGAACACATGGACCCGACCAAGCTAGAGGGCTCCGACGCTGAGATGGACTTCCCGTGCTTCGTTAACCCACTGCCTGTTGCTAGGTTCTTGCCCTCGGATGTGTTTATAGAAGAAGACTACCATATACTCTTGGACCTCGTCCTGAGGTATAGGGAAACCAAGGAAATTTTAGTAAATACATTCGCTGAGCTGGAACCACATGCAGTGGAGGCCCTGGCCAGCCTTGGAGCACCTGCAGTGTACTCCGTGGGACCCATATTGAACATCAAGGCTGAGAGTGAAAAGGGTTTCGAGATCTTGGACTGGCTCGACCAACAGCCAGATACGTCAGTGGTTTTCTTGTGCTTCGGGAGCAAGGGGAGCTTCGACGAGCACCGGGCAAAAGAGATCGCCCACGCGTTGGAGCGCAGCGGGTACCGCTTCCTGTGGTCCCTACGACAGCCACCGGCGAAGGACAAGCTGGAGGCCCCCCGTGACCACGCAGATCCCGCAGAGGTCCTGCCCAAGGGGTTCCTTGATAGGACCGCTAGGGTTGGGAAAGTGATTGGGTGGGTGCCGCAGGTCGTGGTCCTGGCCCACCCGGCCATCAGAGGGTTTGTGTCGCACTGTGGGTGGAACTCGATCTTAGAAAGCATATGGTTTGGAGTGCCGATCGCTGTGTGGCCCCAGCATGCAGAGCCACAATTCAATGCGTTCCAATTGGTGGTGGAGCTCGGCCTTGCAGCAGAGATCAAGATGGATCATCGGAGAGATCTCGTCAAAGGTAGTGATGGCGTTGTTACTGCGGATGAAATAGAGGCAGGGATAAGGAAGTTAATGGAGGGTGAGGAGGCTGGGGAGAGGAGGAAGAACGTGAAGGAGGTGAGCGAGAAGAGTAGGGAGGCTTTGATAGAGGGCGGCTCTTCTTACTTGTCTCTGGCTCGCTTCATTGAGGATGTTTGTAGTCGATGAGCCTTCATTTAGCTAGAGACAGGGTTGGCTGATAGGTTGAGCACTCTTGGTATTTTGATTCAGTGACTACTTGGAGGGAGTGTTTTAGGGTTTCTGTTGGCTATAGAAACCACGTTTGATTTTTCTAGTGCCCTTAACGTGTTTTATGGGGAACCAGTCAATTTGGGTTCGGCCCACGAGCTGTAATCTGCAAAGGTAACGCCGAGTATAGAATGTGTTCGAACAGACATCATTTGTAAAACTCCATGGGGTAGATTTTCGTGTCCTTGCCCCTCCTCGATCTCCGAGTTTAAATGAATTTCATTTTGCTCTCGCCTTCCCCTCTCCCAAGGTTTGTTGTCCTTTTTCTCTCTTGCGTCCACTGCTGTTCACATTCCGGCTTCTGAAAGTTAGGGCCCTCCTTTCTTGCTCAACGTGAAATGGAGAGGGGAAGAGTATAAAGAATTTCGGAGTAGCAATTTTAGAGAAATTGAACTTTAGTCGAAAATGTAAATTTGACTTGACCCCATGTGGAGCACAAGGGACCCGCATAATCACTCCCTCCTTGTCGATCAGATGAGACAGTTTTACGAGGAAGGCTGCATCGAACGGTTGATAGAGCGAATCCCATATAGGCCGACATCTCGTCAGATTAATGGAACGCTCAATAGACATAAATAAAGGCAAAATCTAACATGCTAGAGTTTAAGGGCATGGATATTTGAGAGTGCACAAATAATTCCAAGAATATAATCAAACTTAATACAACTCACGCTGGTTATTACTTCCCGATTGTCTTATTTACAAAAGGGAATATCAACTTCGATATACAAATTGAATATATGTAGGGGTGTGATAGAATTAATAACATTTTTATCTGTCATTTTTACATTAAGATCAAGGAGGGATGATTGCATAGCTACGATAAAAGTAGTGGACTAGTTTTACCATGCATGGCTAGATCGTGACTTGGGACCAAGAAATTTCTTCAATCCTTGATTTGATTTTTCCTTATAGTGACGCAAACAGCTCGTGATCCATCACATCAAGTAAACTTATATGTTTAGTATAAAGTCGAGAAATTGATTTTTTTATTTTATTTTATAAGTCATTTATTTATTATAGTTGAGATGAACATAGAAAACTTCCCACCAGAACAAATTCCAAGAAACTACAAACAAAACAAAACAAAACCCAAAAAAACAAAAAAAAAAGTATAGCTTATAATTATAAGTATGCTCTCATCCTTAAAGACCAGATCTGTCATAGCATAAAAAAATAATTAGAAACCGATTATCGGAATCATCAGTGATGGGCATATGCTGGGATCTTCTCATCCAGAAACTACGGCTTGCAATGCTTGCCTAGATTTAACACCCTCAACACTATCACCATACGAAGAAAACAACAACAACCACATTTTGAACTATCACAAATCGAACGCCTCTAAAAACTCTCATATCGAGATTTAGATTGAAAGAGAAAATTGAGCACTTCTTAAAAAACTTATAGATCTAGATTTAGATTAAAAGAGAAAAGTTCTTAATATAATCTACACCTAAATTGGGAGATGAGAGTTTCCATCGAATCTTGAAGAAGTCATAAAACCATGTCCTGAGCATCTTACTGGACAGATTGGTGGTGACTTCTCACAAAATTTTCAGTTACAAGCATATTTATTCACTACGATTAGAGAAAAAAGCAATAACAATTAGCAAAAGAAAAGCCAAAAAAAAAAAAAAAAAGACTGCCAAATTAAATCGGGAGAGAAATAAATAAAAAATCAAAACCTAGAAAGAAAAGCAGAGCAAAGCGAGCTCTCAGCTTAAGAACTTGAAGCCTCTTTGGGGGAAGGTCCTAAGGGTCAATCTATACCCTCTATTTTCTATTGCAGTCATTCTCAGAAATAAAGACTGACAATCGCTCCATGCACTCACTGAGGAAAAGAACAAATGGGAAAATGGAAGGCCAGTTTTGGAAATTTGTAAGCTGGTGATTACAAAAAGAAGGTGGAGGTTTTTCAAATATAAAGATGTAATACCCTAAAAAACCTCAAACTTTACCTTTTGTCCCAATTCTATCATTTCATAAAAACCTTAAACTTTTAGTCATGTCTCAATTCTGCCATATTTTTTTTTTTGTACCATAAAAACCCCACAATATTAGATCTAGTCCCATATTTACCCTAAACTTTTTGTCTTATAAAAAATCCTTCACTTTAGGTTCCACACTAATTCTACCATAAACTTTTTTTTTTTTTTTGTCTCACAATCAGCTTTAGGTTCAGTTTTAATTTCACTCTACATTTTTGTCTCATAATTACCAACTTTTAATTGAGTCCCAAATCTGCTCTCTAGTAACCCTTTGTCTTAATTGCCCATAGTGATTTTGTGCTTGTCGCGGTTGGAGAGCTTGCGCTCGAGATGCTTGAACAACTCGTGTTTGGAATTTTCTATCTCTTGGTTGTTAATGATAAATTTTGGATCTAGGGTTATGGGGGTAAATTTGTGATTCAAGTAAAAGTTTGTGGTTTTTTATGACTATAAAATTTTTTGGGTAAAATTGGGATAAGACCAAAAGTCGGAGGTTTTTCATTGGATAAAAAGTTTACAATAGAATTGTGACATGACCTAAAATTGAGGGTTTTGTATGAGACAAAAAATGTTTATAGGAAAATTGAGACTAGACTTAAAGTTGAAAGTTTTTTATGAAACAAATGGTAAAATTAGGACAAAAACTAAAGTTGGAGGGTTTCTAGGGTATTAGGCCTTGTGTGAATTGTAAATCAATTTCGCTAAATCAATCATATGTTAATAATTTGTAAGACTAACGTTGGATCTCTTTAGTACTCTTCTTCTATTTAAAGAGGCTTGATCTTATAAAAAAACATTTAATTTTAGGTTTTGTCCCAATTCGACCTTAAATTTTTTTATCTAAACAAAATCCCAATTTTAGTTTCAATCCCCAATTTGCCCCAAGCTTCAACTCTAGTTCCAAATCTATTCCTGTTAGTTATTTGTCCAAAAATTGCCATTAGTTGTCCTTAATTTCCCTAATTTTAAGGTCAAAGAACAATTTTGTTTTGTAGATAATTTTCCATGCCACCTTGTTGATGTAAATTTTTTACCAATGTGAAAATGCCACGTCAAATAATTGATGACAATTTTTGAATGGAAGGTTAATAAATGAAAATTTTTTCATCGTTCATGAAAATAATTAGGGATATATTGTTATCGATGATGAAAATATTTTCTGTTCAACTAATTTTTCATAACGATATAAGTAGTCATTTTTTTAGGAAATATTCAAATCGATATCAAGTTTTGAGCTTTTTAGGGACACCTATTTTAAAATAGGGTTAATACCCTGAAAAACCCCAAACTGGTACACTTGTGACAAATTTACCTCAAATTATTTTTTTGATCACCAAAAATCCCAAACCGGTTACTTGTGACAAATTTACCACCTGTTAATTTTTGTTAAATTTTATAGTCAAATTATTAAGTTAAATGACACGTGACAGTTGACGGTATACACATTTGGAATTTTCGCTTCGTGTGTCACAGTTTATAATTTTTGTGATTTTTTTGTGGTATTAATCTAATTTAGTTAATGGTATATTTGTCACAAATTTACCGTTTGAGGTTTTTTGCTATCAAATAAATTAGTTTGAGGTAAATTTGTCATAAATATACCAGTTTAGGGTTTTTTTATGGTTAGTAAGGGTAAATTTGTCACATGTATACTAGTTTGGGATTTTTTATGGTAAAAAAAATAGTTTGGGGTAAATTTGTCACAAATATACCAGTTTGGGGTTTTTTAAGGTATTAACCTTTTAAAATAATAGATTAGATTTGTTTTTGGTGGTCCCAACCGTCCATCCAGGGACTCTCTCTCTCCAGCAAGGGGACAAGAAGAGAAGAAAATACATGATCACCTCAATTAAAATAATACGAATCCCCCATTGCCAAGCTACTAAACAATTAAAAGACAGAAAAACAAAAGAGAAGGAACCGGTGGAGGGAGAGGTGTAATATTCTTTACATAAATTTTATATTGATTCTATTTCCATTTTTCATTAAAGATTATTTAATTATATTCCATTCATATCACTTTTCTATTCGCGAAGTGCACTTGGTAAGTGCGACCTCCAAAAAGTCCCACATTGGAAACTCGCTCAAAGGAAAGTGGGTATTTAAAGGAGAGAGCGAGGGGAAGAGGTCACGACCTTACTTGAACAGGATCTGTTCTATAGGCTCATACCTCTGTGTCCTTGAGACCTAAGGAGACAGGAACCAAAGTCTGGTGGATGAACCATCGCTGTGCGAGCAGAGCTTGATTAATATCTCTGGCGGATCCCTTCCGACCCCTCGGAGTCGTAGAGGATCGTGTTCTCAGTCGGAGTCCGGCTGAGGCGGTCACACGGCTGTCTGACAGACTCCCCTATCTTTTTCCTCTGATTTTTTATGCTGCGCTCTTCCTGCGGCATCTGGAGATGGAGCATCAGCCCAGGAAAAGCCGGACGCAACGTGAAGAACACGTAGATGGGGATCTCGAGCTCGCTGGCCACATTGCTCGGCATCGCGCAGAAGATGTCGAGGACAGCCTGGTGAACTCTGAGGTGAGTCGGGACTTGAGCAGGACTAGGCGAGTACGTTGGGCTTGCAGCCTTCGGTGTAGAGGTTACGGACCTTGCTAGGGTTGGTCTCAGAAATGGGCCGGAACCGGGGGAGATTGATCAAAACGAAAGTGGCCGTGGCCATCGAGTCGGCGAGGCATCGCGTCCGGTCGTGAATGGCAAGACCGAGACTCGTGTGGCAGCTTCATGATCAGAGGCGGGTCACTGGGAGGTGCAAGTGCACGGAAATCTCTTTCGAGCTATATAGAACTTCATAGATATTAATTGATTTTTGAACACTTTCTATATCTATTATGATTTTTGTAAATAACAGACATCACCATAATGAACGGCAGCTCATGGCCGGACCCAGGCGATCTGTTCTCTCCTTATGACATATTTAACAGGGATTATAGTCACAAGATCACTACAACGCACACTCCCAAGTACTCGAAGATTCAAAATACTAACTTATAAAAGCAAGTAAAGAAAAGTAGTCAAACCAATCTCCTAGCCAAACGAAGGCTCATTATTTCCGGACATCCTCGATGAAGCAAGCCAAAGACAAGTAAGACGAGCCATCCTCCACCAAAGCCTTCCTACTCTTCTTGCTCGCCTCCTTCACCTTCTTGCTCCTCTCCTCGTCCTCATGGCTCTCCATTAACTTCCTTATCCCTCCCTCTATCTCGTCTGCCGTCACGAAGTTGCTCCCTTTGGCGAGATCTTTCCGATAATCCATCTTGATTTGCGCCGCAAGGCTGAGCTCCACCACCAGCTCAAATGCGTTGAGCTGTTGCTCTGCATACTGTGGCCACGTGGTCACAAAATTCGATTAAGAATTTTGATCTTTGAATTTTTCAGTGTTAGGTTCTAAATCGATCAAAAATAAAAATTACTTTTATTCTAGTTATAATTAGTTATAGTTCATTATTTGACGTTTGAATTAGGGATTATCTGAAATCTACTTACGCATTCAATTTCTCGATTTATCAAGTCAAAATACGAATTGTCGTTTTGAGCCCTAATTAGGAGATGAAAATCGATCTTTTATAATTTGTGAATGGACGATTGTTTCTCACTCATTTCCTTAATATAAGTCCAAATTTTAAATCGATTTTGTGAAATTCACACAAGAACTTATCAATTTGAAGAATTTTATCCTCCCAGGCATTAGAAAATCAAGCAACTAAGCTTCAATCAACAAAATTTGAATTGATCCATTCATGGCTATGGTTTAATTTCATGAATCTAGGTCCAATTTTAATATTAGGCTTAGATCCATTTTTGACCTAAGCTTGAGCGCTTCAATTCAAGGTCAATTTGAATATGATAAGTGATTTTACATATGGGTAGCTCATTAGATAGGGCAATTGTGACACTAATTGAGTTCAATTTTAGTTAATTTGTAATTTTGCCCATTGAATTGTAAATTTTACCATTTTAGCCCTTTAGGCACAATTCAAAGTACCCATGATTTTGACTTGCTTTTTTTCATGATAATCATTCAATAAAGTCAATAAAAGACCCCTAGATCACGTTTGTAAGATTTGATTAGCTTAATTGTATCTTAATTGACTGATTTCTTTTTAAAAAGGATAATTTTTTTTTTTTTTTTTCAATTTGGTCATTTAGGGACCAAATTGACCCACATGGATCCTAAGTGGACAAAACAATCGGAACTGGACCAAACTGGTCAAGAACATGTCAAAATCCGATCGAACCGGACCGAATCGGTCTGACCAATCTGATTTGCCGCAGGCGGGACTGGCCGGTTCAAGCCCTTTCCGTCCAGTTCCTAACCTCTGGTAATCGGTTTTGGAACCCTCTCAATGTCAATTTCACTTTTGCACCTTCAATTTCTCAAAATTTTACAAGTTGACTCTCGAATTTTATCAAATTGCAAATTAACTTATAATAAGATATTTTGACGCAATTCTCGATTTTGGCTTGAGTTTTTACAAATCAAATCCATTAGATCAATTACCCAACATCTCAAGATCATGATTAAGCCTTCGAAGTCGATTTTTGACCATTGGATAGAAATTTCAACTGTTGAATCAAACCAACAGCCGAAATCCCTTAATTTGGGGAGTATATAAGTGAAATTTTCCTTCTATTTCAAGGGGTTTCATTATGCATGAATTATATATATATATATATATATATATATATATATATATATATCTCTCTCTCAAAATTGCCGTCGGTTTCGCCTCATCGGCAGCCACTTGATCGGAGCCATTAGTTGAGAGGTCCTTCAACTCCTCCTATCCTTGATTGCTAGCATAGGTTACCAGAGAGGCGGCCATAGCTCAATTTGGTGGCTTCTCGATTGTGGCACCAAAGATCAATAATCAAGCCGGTTTATTCCCCGATTGGCCAGTTCAATCGGATCAATGTTGATCGCCGATCTTCCTCCCGAACAATATCTAGTCCTGGGAGGTTTGTGAAGATTTAATCAAATTTTCGGCGAAAGTTCTACTCAATCGCGATCGAGATCGAGGAAAACTGCTTCAAAAGGTAATTTCTCGGTCTCGAACCCCATGAAGGAAGGCCAGATTAGCCGATCGGGACTAGTGTTTTCAATATTAGGGATATATGTTGATCATTGATGAGTTGTTGAAGTTTGAATTTGAATGATTGTGCTTGATTAGTCTTAAATTTGCAATTTTGTAGCCTTAGGATTGACTTATTGTTTTGACCAAAACAAGATCTGAAACGACCTCGTTTCAACTCGAGTCATTTTAGGATTAGATAATAGACATCCCAAGCTTTGAAATGATAGATTGCATGCCCCAATCAAGCATTGTTTGACGCTCGAAAAGTATCTTCGAAGATGAGTGTTTTAATTGTAGTTTAGTTGGATTTTCGATTATGTTTTTACTCCGAAATGAGACTTTACTATTTTTGTGTAACATTTTGTGATGATTTTGACAGTCTTGAATCATAATTTTTGTTCCAAATCCTTTTGTTCACATCCTGTAATTTGTTCATGATTTTTGGATGTGCTTAGGTCAATATGTTCTATATTGATCTATGATTTTTCCATTTTTGTACTGATTTTTATGTTGAGTTATGGAATAACTTTTCTTCATAAAAGTTGCTCATATTAGTGTTGTGCATGTGCTGTATTTTTTTTTTTTTCGAAATGTTTAGATATGTTTAACTAGGTTAAAATTGCTTAAATCTGAACATAGGATAGTTTGTCCTGCATTAGTCCGAATTCTGTTTTGATTAAATTGAGTCCACAAATGCACTTACTTGGTCTCAAATCTTCCATGAGAGTTGAAATACATGATACATATCTTCAATTGATGTATGCTTTGTAAAGTCTTGACGGTAGCAAGTGAGTCAATTGTATGAGTTAAAGTTAAAATGTGTTGCATTGCTACATAGTCTAAATGTACATATCTGTTTTGTCATTTTTGCTGTGATTCGTGCGATCGCATTTAGGTTTTGAATCCTTAATAAGAGGCGTTCATCATTGCATGTTCTGTATGTAGGATTTTTTTATAATAGTTTTGCATGTCTTGAGATGGTTGAAATTGTACACGTTCTGTGAAATCAATGCTGAAATGAAATCTTGTCATTTGTGCATCTTACCATGCTTGTTTGAGACATTTAGAGACTAAATTTTGAGATAATATCTTCTTGACACTTAAATTACATGTTACAAGATTTGAATACATGTTCATATCATTACATTTGAGTGTTATTTTGCATGTTAAAGTTGTGCCGCAAGAACTTATGTTCATCAAGAAACTCTCGAGTATTTCATCATGAATCTTGAGTCATCTTGTTTTGTTATTGAATTGTATGACATCTTCTTATTCCGACTTAGGGTTAGATGATTACCCAAATTGTTTTTTGCATCTAATTTTAATTCACATGTGATCTTTTCATGCTATTTGTGCATTATTGAATGATTTTGAGATTTATTAATACATATTTGTGTTCTGATTTTTAGTTACCGATATGCACACTTTTTGAAATCTTGATCTTAGAGCACCTAATTGACCTAGTTTGGACTCAAGCCCTTCTAGGAAGTTGAAAAGCACACTTAAAAGTTTCTAATGCCACTAATTTCATACAAATAGGTGAATCGTTTGGACCACTTTCCATTTTTTTAAAACTAGATTAGAATTTAGATATGTGATCAAATTCGGACTCCTATTCTAACCCATGTTTAGATAGACATTTGATATTTTTGTTCTATTTTTTCTATTAAGATTTTGCACTTGGCCTCTTAATGAAACTTGTTCGTCAACATATTAGCTGTGTTGTGTGAAAATGTGGTGAGTTTTAGACTTGTGTTGATAAGACAAATCCTTGCGATATTGGTTGAGTGTCTTGTTGATTTGACAAATTTTTTTATATGCTGTTGCTCGTTGTCTGATTTTTGTAAAATCATGTGTAGCTTGTTTAGGAAAGCTTCTTTCATGAAATTTATTCATTATCATGTTGTATATATTAATTTTGTTTTCTATAGTTAGATTGTCAATGGGTATTATTCAATTTTGTTGTCGTTAGATGCTTGTTTTGAAATTTGCTAATATAAACATGATTGTGATTGTTTAGTTATACATTTTATATTATTTTCATGGAAGTTGTTCTAAATGCTTTGATCTTTGTTGTTAAATAATTAGTCTTTTCAAATTGCGTCTTTCAAAAAATACTTTGGTATGCGTGATGTTTCTCAAAAATAATTTATATCAAGTTCTTCTCTAAAACTCGATTTGGCTTAAGGAAAAATCATGATTTGGACCATATTTAAAATGCTTGCGATGCTTGTGAATATATTGATGTGAGTCCCAAACTAACATTGACAATTGAATGTATTCCATAACTTAGATATTCCTCAATACTAAATATTTTCAAACCTTTTTAAAATCCCGATTTGACATCGTGAAAGTTATTGTTTGAATTATATTCAAAATGCCCGCGACACTTGTGAGTGCATTTATGCGAGCCTTGGGTTAGCCTTGGCAATGAATGTCTTTCATAGCTAAAATATCACTTTGTCTCATGAATGATTTTCGAAATGTGTTTTTTGAAATATTACATGTACCTTTCATACATATAGTTACATTATCCATTAGAAACGTATTTGTTTGTGATTGGAGCATGACTAGGGGAATAAGTGATCCGCTAACGACTCACTCATTTGTTTGATTGGTTGAGAAACAAGGTTCAAAAGACCTGCATGTATGTTTAAATTTCCGCAATGCATGTGACTTTTAGATGTATGATAGGGTCGATACATGATATCGAGGGAAAATCCTGTGATCATATAGATCACTTAGTTAGGAGACTTATAATCATTATTAGCCATGTGAGAATACAATTTGTCAACAATTGCTATAAGTCATAAAAATGGATTAGGTAGGTGTTTTAGTGGGACCTTCGTATGAAAGACAAAGGCCAACCCCGAGGCCCCAAAATTTGACTTTCGCATTGAACTTTTTCTAAATGATTGATCTTGACATGATGTCGTGTTTTTGATTGTTTTGATGGGTATGCTTGTTTCTTTCCATTGTATGCACCTAGTTATAGGTTTCTAGATTAGGTTTAGATTAGGACTTAGAAGATGGAGAAAGCATGAAGATGGTAGAGGTCGATATCTATTTTGACAATTATCATGTACTATTCATTCCTCTGACATATGTCTTTGGTTCTATTTGTTGTATAAAGCTCGACGAGCTGCGAATTTTCTCTCTTCCTCTCATCTTTTTCAATTGTGTTTCTCTTTTATATTTTCTAGGATTGTATGATAGATTTACTGTTTTCCTTGATTGTTTACTTATTGTCTCGTAATCTCAATTCAATTAATTGTTTTCTTTTCTTATTTTATAGAAAAAGAATAGTATGAAAATGACCAACCATGCATGATCGCTTAGTTTAGGACTAACAGTCTCGAAAATGTAAGAAGAAATGTATTGACACAGTAAGTAAACACAACATACTGTTTAGGTACTGAAATTGCACTAATAGAAATATTAGCGTAACTCAAGTCCCTGAACCTAAATATTTGGTTGCATATGAATCGAGGGAACACTCCTGACCATCGATTGGATTTTCTAGCTGTTGACACCTATTTTTAAACATAACAAAACAAAAAGAAAAAAACACACTAAAGGGGCTGGGTTGGGCCAAATTCAGAACCTTGGCCCAACCTGCCCCCCCCTTTTCCTCTCTCGTGTGTTCGTGGCCCAGCCTTGCTTCTCTCTCCGTTTGGCCTCGCCCGCGCCCCAGTTGTCTTCCTCCTCCTGCCTTTCTTTGCGCGTGGAACCTACAACAGAAAAGACAGCAGAGTAAGAGCAGGAGATGGGAGGGCAGAGAGAACAGAGTATGGGCAGAGAGAGCAGGAGTAGAGCGGAGAGAGGAGAAGGGGAAGAGGGAACCGAAGGAGCAGAGGATGGGGAGAACAACCGGGGGAACACAAGAATGCAGGGGATCGGGGAGAGAAACATGAAGAGAACAGGGGGGAAAAGAAGGAGGACATGGCCGGTGGAGGTCAGCCAAGGAGCCCTTGGAACGCCTAGCCGCTGCCAGTGAGCCGCCGATCGCCACCATTCCCGCCGGAACTCAGGTTGGTATTTCGTCGAGCATTTGGTGTGCGTTTTTAGAACCAAGCCGGCCGGAGCTCATCTTGAGCAGTTCGGGTGAGCTCTAGCCACCACCCGTCCCCGCTGCACTTCCTGTTGTCTTGGCATGTCTCAGTAGCTCCCAAGGTTTTTAATCCACATACATATGTATGTATTAATCTTAATATGTCAGCAAATCGCGCACTATGTCCCACAAAAGGCGCTTTGGTCATTTTTCCAAGAAGATATGCCTCACAAGTCAAGTATGACTCAAAATTTGATGGATCAATGTACCCATCATTACTCAACTTGTTACTTTTGTCTTCTCCAATATGACCTAATCGGGGATGCCAAACATACTTTTTATTTGGACTATCTCTAGAGCGTTTATTATTTATGGCATTTATATCAATTCTATTTTGCTTATTGACATTGGTAATCACATTACCGAACATTGTAATGGTATAAAGATTATTGGTTAACAAGCTATAACCAACACATCTTTTATTATAATAAATAGAACATACATCATCAGCAAAAGAAAATTCATAATTCTCTTTACCCAAATGAGGTATAGAGATGATGTTCCTAACATCATTTTTATAATGCAAACAGTTCTTTAAAACCAATATATGTCCAGAAGGCAAACATAAACGAAAAGTCCCTATAGTTAATGCAGCAACTCTTGCTCTATTGGCAAATGTCAGGACAATCTCATTTCGCCCTAGCATCCTGCTTATTTCCAGATTCTGCAAAGACATACAAATATGTGAAGTTGTAGCAGAATCTAGAACCCATGAGCTAGATTCAACACTAACCATAAGATTAGTTTCAATAAGTATAGGTCCTTGGGCTTGACCTTCAAGTTCGCGAGGTACTTCTTACAGTTCCTCCTCCAGTGCCCCTTGACACCATAGTAATGATATTTCCCTTTATCAATCTTGAGTTTTGGTTGCACAACAGGTTTTATAGGCCTCTTCCATTTCTTTTTCTTTAAAACAATCTTACCCTTGAAGAAGTAGCCTTAGCCATAGCCACTACATTTGGTCTCGTGTTGTGCAATTCCTTCTCATAAAATACTAGCATGCTATGTAACTTAGCGAGAGTTTTCTCCATCTTATGCTTGTGGAAGTTTTGGACAAAACCAGAGAAGGAATCGGGTAAAGATTGGAGGATCAAATCCACAGCTAACTCGTTGTCCATAATGAGATTCAGCCTAGCCAATTCTTCAATGTGCTAGATCATTTTCAAAGCATGATCATTAACTGATGATCCTTCAGCCATCCTCATATGGTACAATGCCTTAGATATCTCATATCTAGAGGTTCGACCATTCTCATCAAAGTATTCCTTTAAATGCAAAATGATCGACCTAGCATCTTCCAAATAAGAGTTTGAAGTGCTTTTTGTTTTTTCATATAAGGACCCAAAGTATACATTGTTTCAAATAAGGATTTGAAGTAATCAAATCGTTTCAAATAATTGTTCAAAATGGAATTTGTCTCAAATAAGAGTTTGAAGTAGTTATATCAATTTCAAAAAAGGGTATAACCTCTCGGATCGAAGGACTTTTTGTCTTTTAACTTATATTTTTTTCTATTTATTTATTTATTTTCTTTTCCTTTTCCCTTTCCCTCCGTTTGGCCATGGAGGAGGTCACCAGACTTAGGTGAGGGCCTGGGCTAGTGAGGGAAGCCTTCGCTGGCGTCGTGTAAGGGCATTCCTTGCCAACTTAGGCGAAGGTCGCCTTCACATGGGTTAGCGAGGGTAGCCCCCCTCCCTCAGTGAGGGCAACCTTGGCATCAAGCGAGGGTCGTCCTCACTAGTGTTAAGCGAGGCTACCCTAAGGCCTTGCCTGGGTTGCCCCGGCGCTAGCGAGGGCGGCTTGACCCTAAGGCGAGTGACCTTCATTAGCCATCGATGGCTATGGCTAGGTGAGGAAAGAGGAAAAAAGAAAAAAAAAGAAAAGAAAAGGCAAAGAAAAGAAAAAAAGAAAAATATAATTTAAAAAAAAAAAGATAGTTATGATTTTTTTTTTTTGCCAAAATACCATTTCTCCGATGGCTGAAATTTTGCCGGCCGGCCAAAGGCCCTTATTTGAGATGATTTGGTCACTTTAACTCCTTATTTGAGATGATTTGACCATTTCGAGTTCTTACTTGAAATAAAATTCACTTGCACCTTATTTGAGAAAACGAGAATACTTTGAGCCCTTATTGATAATTTTCCCTTATTTAAGGTAAAGAAATTGTCAATTAAAATATTATGAATTGCACTAATGGTACGAAATAATAATAAAAAATTAGGGAATATATTTTATTTTCACTACCTGTTAAAAAATAATTTATTATATTCCCTCCATATCTCCTTTAATTATATTATTCTTTTCCTATTCGCATCATTTTGCCTGCTTGCTTCCTTCCCACTAACCGAGTCATAAGAGCCTCCGATTCGTTATCATCGTCGCAACTGAGTGAACTCAGTTAGGAAAATAAGAATTTTCCAAGGAATCACCGTCTTCATGAGTGCTAAAATCAAGCTCGTGTTCATCCCATGTCCGGGCCCCAGCCACCTGGAGTCGATGGTGGAGATGGCCAAGCTCCTCGTCCACTGTGACAATCGTCTCTCTATCACCGTCCTCATCAGGAAGTTCCCCTTTGACTTCGAGATTGATTCCCGCATCAAGTCGCTCACCGCCTCCATCGCTGCCCGCATCCGCTTCATCCTCGTCCCCAGGCGAAGCCACTTCCCGAGGAAGTCTCGTCGGGCCTTCATCCATCACTTCATGGAGAGCCACAAAGCCGATGTCCGTGAAGCCATCGCTGAGCTCTCTGCCCGCGGCTTGCCACAACTCATTGGGCTCGTCGTTGACATGTCTTGCACCACGATGATCGACATGGCCGTTGAGTTTGGCGTCCCTTCCTACATGTTATTCACGTCAGGCACGGCATTCGTCAGAGTCATGCTGCACCTCTGGTCTCTTCGAGAGGAGCAACACACGGACCTGACCAGGCTCAAGGGCTCTAATGTCGAGCTGGACTTCCCATGCTTCGTTAACCTGCTGCCCACCGCCAAGTTCATGCCCTCGGATGTGTTTGTAGAAGAAGACTGCCGGATACTCTTGGACCTAGTCCTAAGGTATAGGGAAACCTATTAGAGATTAAACCAAATTCATTGGTATAGATAATAGTTCGGTATTGGCATTGAAAAATAGTTATAATTGCAAGATTATCTTTAATGAGTTTGTTCGTCATTACCTATAATGAGTCTATTCCTATTTCTAGATGTAATGATTGTTTTTAGAGATAGTGATTGTTTTTAAAGATAAGGTGAGATATGGTGATTGATTTGTTAGTTTTTAGATCTTATTCGGAATGTTAGCTTTTTCTACTAGAAAGAGTAAAGGTCATGTAACAAGTCTATAATTAGGGGAGTCTTGTAATTATTTTTTGTTAAGGTGAAATAAATCTACAGGCCTATTTATCTTCTATTCCTTATGTGAGTTGTGAGCGTTTCACCTTCAAATTACTTTCATTAAAGTGGTATTAGAGCTTACGGTTTGTGATCATGGCGTCAACAAACAATCAGCTTCTTCAATACCCTCGTCTTATCAAAGACAACTATGAAAGCTCTACTCAGCGCCTATGGTGTGTGGGAACATGTCAACACTGGCTATGAGCCAAATGATGAAGCTATCTTGAACTAGGACCAGAGGAATACCTTGGAGAAGGTTCGTTCGAAAGATCAATATGCCCTATCAATCATCTATCAAGCTTTAGATGATTCCATCTTCGAAAAAGTTTCGAATGCTGCTATTGCTAAGGAGGCATAGGAGATTCTTCACAACACACATCAAGGAGTATTGAAAGTTAAGAGGATTCGCCTTCAAACCTTGAGAGGTGAATTCAAGGTAATTCATATAAAAGAATCTAAAGCTATTGTTGATTATTTCACAAGAGTTTTGGCAATTGTTAATTAGATGAAAAGAAATGGAGAAGATGTTTCAAATGTTCGTATTGTTGAGAAAATACTTTGGTCCTTAGACAAGAAGTACGACCACATTGTTGTTGCAATTAAAGAATCCAAAACCTTGGATGCCATGATGATTGATAAGCTTATGGGTTCATTACAAGCCCATGAAGAAAGATTCAGAAGAAAAAAGATTGAACCGGTGGAGGAAGTTCTCCAAACGCAGCTGACCATCCGAGATGAGAAGGAGCAAAGAAGAGATCTTATGCAAACTTGCAGGACAAACCAAGATCATGATCGTGGTTGAGGCCAAGGCCGCTATCAAGGAAGAGGTTATGGAAGAAACAAAGGTGATACTACTCGAAGTGATGGTAGATACCATTATCTAAAAGGTATTCGTGAAGGAGGAAAGAACTCGACAAGCCAATGGTATGATAAATCTAAAATTCGATATTATCATTGTAATAAACTCGGCCATTATGCTTTTGACTACTAGAACAAGGAGAGTAGCAGAGTAGATGAAAAGGCAAATTTGGTAAAATGTTGCCAATCAAGTTTTATTATTGGTGTTCAAAGAAGATGAAGGAGGTCAAACTGATAGGTGGTATCTGGATACTGGTGCAAGCTATCACATGTGTAAGAGAAAGGAGATATTTACTGAGTTAGATGAGACAATTAAAGGGAAAGTCTCTTTTGGTGATAACTTCAAAATTCTTGTTGAAGGTAAAGGTACAATTCTGCTTCGCCTGAAGAATGATGCATGTCAGTTTATTTCTAATGTTTATTATGTCTCGAAAATGTCAAGCAATATTTTGAGTTTGGGATAGCTTTTGGAGAAATGTTATACTGTTCATATGAAAAATCTTAGTCTTGTGCTAAGATATAGGAAAAATAAACAGATTGCGAATGTGAAGATATCGAAAAACATGATGTTTACTCTCAATATAAAGAATGACATGTCTTGATGTTTGAAAGCATGCGTGGATGATCCTTCATGGTGGTGGCATTTGAGGTTCGACCATCTCAATTTTTGCAGACTTAAATTGCTTTCTTGCAAGAAGATGGTTTATGGCTTACCACATGTTGATCATCCCGATCAATTATGTAAAGGGTGTGTTATCGATAAACACTCCAGAACTAGCTTTTCGAAGGAAGTGACTTATTGAGCGAAGAAACCGCTCGAGTTGATTCATTCTGATGTGTGTGACTCAATCACTCCTCACTCAAATGGTAATCATCGATATTTTGTTATTTTTATTAATGATTTTACTTGAAAAACTTGGATGTATTTTTTGAAAGAAAAGACATAAGTGTTTGATATGTTCAAACGATTTAAGAAGTTGGTTGAAAATGAGAGTGGCTATTTTATCAAAACTATGAGGACTGATCATGGTGGAGAATTTACCTTAGCCATATTCAACAAATTCTGTGAAGATCATGGTATTTGGTGTTTCTTGACGGCTCCATATTCTCCTCAACAAAATGGCGTAGCTGAATGAAAAGATAGAACCATCCTTAACATGGTTTGAAGCATGTTAAAGAGAAAAAATTTGCCTAAGGAGCTTTGGGCTGAAGCTATTTCGTGTGTGGTCTATCTTCAAAATAGATGTCCCACATTCAGACTCGAAGGCGTAAGTCCACAGGAAGCAAGGACTGGGAGAATACCAAGTGTTTCACACTTGAGAATTTTTTAGAGCATTGCCTATGCTCATGTCCCGGACTAGAAAACAAGAGCAAAAAACTCATCTTTATTGGGTATGACTCCTCATCCAAAGCCTATCATTTATTTGATCTTAACACTTTGAAATTGTGTATAAGTAAAGATGTCAAGTTCAATGAAGATGGCTCATGAGAAGACAATAAAAAAGAAGAAGTGAATGCTCATGGTGATACTGATCAAATGGAGTTGAAAGATCATTATATACCTTCTTCTCCGGTATCTTCTTCAAGTTCATCATCGTCAACCTCTTCAAACGCTAGTGATACATAATTTTAGCAACCCTAAGGAAATAAAAATAAAAATCGCATCAGAGCAAATAAAAAGAAAAAAAAAACAAGGGAAAATCAATTTGATTGATTATGCATGGAAGTTGGAAATTCTGAAGAATATTCAAATCTTGGTAAATGCGGAAGCAATTCTCAGCCGAGGATCAAGAGTTAGGAAATCAGGTGAATAAAGAGCAAGAATTTTGATAAAATGGAAGGAATCGAAGCATTTGAGGAAAAATCGAGCTGATTGCAAAATCACGCTTTGATGTGCAGTCCACGAATTAAGGCAACAAAGAATGGAAATTCGAAAATTGCCATAAAAGAGGACCACAATTTTCGTGAAAGGACCCGGGGGGTGCAAAAAAATTTCTTCCAAGGGAGAGAAAAGAATTCGTGCGAGAGAGAAAGAGTGAAAAAGAAGATAGGAAAAGGAGCCTCCCTCTCCTCCGTACAAAGTCAAAAAGGGGCAGTCACTTCCTTTCCTTTCTCTGATAAATTGCAGAAAAAAGAAGAAGCTAACAGCAGCAAAGTCAGAGAGAGAGAGAGAGATTAAGGGAACGTGAGAGAGAGAACAAAACAATGAGAGGAAAGCCTTCTTCTTCTTCTTCAACAAGCTTTCACCCAGTGACCTACAGTGCCCGCAACCTCTGCTATGCCCCCGCTCGCCCGCCACCACGCCGGCAGCACCTCTGAGCCAGCAACGCCACAAGCAACTCACCTCCTCCCAACGCCCGCTCCGCTCGAGCATCTCTACTCGCCTCGCCTCAACCTGCGCCGCCCCTACCGTCAACCTTGCAGCGCCCCCTCGTCGTTGCAGCCGTCGCACCAACAACCCGCGCCTCTGCTCGCCCACCACCAGTGAAGCTCCACCTAATGCCTGCACCTTCGCCCGGCACTACTCGCCACCGCACCGAAGTCCCCCTCACCAACGACCTGCTGCTCGCTCGCCTTCATTGTTGCCCGATGCCCAAGCACTACCCTGCCGTCGTCGCCTAGCAGCCTGCGACCCAACGCCCGACGCCGCTACCTGCCATCACCTCGGACACCTGCACCCGGAGCAGCTCGCCACTGTGCCCCTGCTGCCCGCACCGTGCCTCAGCCTGCTCGTCGCTGACGTCCACTCTCTGCAGTAACTCAACTCCTCTATCATTCCGGTTCAAGTGGGCAGGTGGGCGGTTCTATGCCTAGAACTAAAAACTGGACTGGTACTCTTTGGTTCCACTAAATTCTAGCATTGAGGAGAACTATCATCAATGAGAAAGTGGGAGCTCGGACTTCGCGACGAGCGGTCCGGACAATTCCCAATTCCTTTGTACACCCCTACATGCGCATTGACAAACGAATATTTATTTTTCAAATGAATTTACTAAAATACAAAATTAGATCTATTGAGAATGACGCATAAAGATATTATTAATACGTCACATCACTACATACATTGAACTTACATGTCGAAATTGATATATATATATATATATATATATATATATATATATATATATATATATATATATAAGACGGTTGCGAATTAACAACTACTGACATCTGCATGAACTGTATCGTGTTATTGAGATTATATTCTTTGAATTTTTTTTTTTTGATAACCCAGGAAACCCCGTAAGCCGACAGCCGGCGGGAAGAACCCTGGCCGACGCAGTTCTGGCCACCACACTCACGCCTGGCAGTTAAGGTCTTTGCATGGTAAAATTTCTATTTCTATTTTCAATTTCTCTCGTTCCCTGCATCAGAGAAATTGGAGAAACCCGTTTGATAACACAAACTGATTTCTCTATTTTAAACCGATTTGTTTGAAATTGTTTTGGAGGAGAAATGAGAAGCTAGAAATTGTAACTTCTCTATTTCCGAAGTAGAAATAGAAACTATTTCTCCACTTCTTCCTTCCAGCCTCCTCTCCTCTCCTCACTATCGTGCTTTCCCCCATTCCTTCTCCTCACGACACCGTTTTATTTAAAAAAAAATTAAAAATTTAAAAAAGTTAAAAAAAAAAAAAAAAACCTAGAACCTAGTTTAAAACCTCCTTGTTTTATTGAGAAAATAAAATTTGGCGTCCAAACCCCGACAATGCATTTATTTTCTATTTTCTTGCCTAACCACCCTTTTTGGAAATAATCTCGCGTAACTTTTTTTTTTTTTCTCTAAAGTTTTCGGAAATAAATTCGTACGTGCTCCCATACTCAAAATTAATCGATCAAACTTTGCACGCACCTAGTTTAAAACATTCTTGTTTTATTGAGAAAATAAAATTTGACGTTCAAACCCGACACCCCATTTATTTTCTATTTTCTTACCTAACCACCCTTTTGGAAATAATCTCGCGCAACTTTTTTTTTTTTTTTCTCTAAAGCTTTCGGAAATAAATTCGTACGTGCTCCGTACTCAAAATTAATCGATCAAACTTTGCACGCACCTAGTTTAAAACATCCTTGTTTTATTGAGAAAATAAAATTTTGCGTTCAAACCCGACACCCCATTTATTTTCTATTTTCTTGCCTAACCACCCTTTTTGGAAATAATCTTGCGCAACTTTTTTTCTAAAGCTTTCGGAAATAAATTTCGTACGTGCTCCCGTACGAAATAAATCCGAAAGCTTTAGAAAAAAAAAAAAAAAAAAAGTTGCGCGAGATTATTTCAAAAATGGTGGTTAGGCAAGAAAATAGAAAATAAATGCGTGTCGGGTTTGGACGCCAAATTTTATTTTCTCAATAAAACAAGGAGGTTTTAAACTAGGTTCTAGGTTTTTTTTTTTAACTTTTAATTTTTTTTAAATTTAATTTTTTTTTAATAAAACGGCGTCGTTTTGTTTTCAGGCATCTATGTCGGTGCCGGTCCATCCACGTAGGACGGCCGGCGCTGGCTTTGTATCCACGTAGGCATTTTCCGAGCTAAATTTGCCGGAATGACTAAATCGGCACCAAAAAAAGGTTTAGGACTAAATCCGCACAAAAACAAAAGGTTTAGGACTTTTTGGCACTTCTCCCTAAATTAAAGTGATTTACCAACTTTTATCAAATTAAATTACCATCACAAGCACCAAGAAGAGTGAAGTAAAAGGATGGGGACAACATGATTCATAGAAATATAAATTTTTTTCTGTTGTTATCAAACAGGTTTCTTTACTCAAAAACTTGGCTGGGGAATAGAAATTGAGAAATTGATTTCTGGCCAAAAATCAATTTCTGTTTCATAAATTTTGTCATGTGCTACCTAAGTCACAAAGTAACGCCGCTGGGATTCGAACTCGCTCCCTTTCGTGAGAGGGATTGAGCGCAAGCCAACTGCGCCACCGCAGTGGGTGGTTCCTTTGAATTATTTGTGTAGTCTTAAATGTCATCTCCTTAAACTCTATTGCATCCCATTTATCTCACAAGATGTTGGCCTACACGGGATTCTAGCTACCAACCGTTAAAAGCACCTTCCTTGCAAAACCGTCTCATCTTATTATTTTACTCGGTCCATGAATCTGCCGGCCACGCTTTCCTCTTGTAATAAACATAAAGCAAAATTTAAAAAAAAAAATTAAAAATCCTTTGGCGTTCCACATGGTGTAAAACCAAATTCATATTCCTCAACTGAAGGTTAAATTTTGCTATATTCCCTGATGCTTTTCACACTACACTTTCAAAAGCATTAATGAGAGTAGCGCTGGAGGTGAAAACAAAAGCAAAATGAAATCCATCTATACTTTGAGATCGAGAAGGAATGGTTCCGGCCAATTTATTTTGTTGAACATTTTCTATGACTTGTCTTTTACATTTGCACGATTCCCCATAAAACGCAGTCGACGAGAATCGACATGGTTTATAGTCACAAAAGACACTAGAACAGTCCGAATGGATTGTAGTCCCAGATACGCCGAAACACACCAAGTAATCATAGAATTGAAATACCAACGGCCTCCTAAGCTAAATGGAGTCTCACTGACTGCAAACATCCTCGATGAAGCGACCTAAAGACAAGTAAGAGGTGCCACCCTCCATCAAAGTCTTCCTGCTTTTCTTGCTCATCTCCTTAACCATCTTCCTCCTCTCCCCCGCCTCCTTGCCCTCCATTAACCTCCTTATCCCTCTCTCTATCATGTCTGCCGTCATGATGTCATCACCACCTTTGATGAGATCTCTTCGATAATCCATCTTGATCTCCGCCGCGAGGCCATGCTCCACCACTAATTGGAATGCGTTGAACTGTTGCTCCGCATACTGGGGCCACGCCGCAATCGGCACGCCGAACCATATGCTTTCTAGGGTGGAGTTCCACCCGCAATGCGACATGAACCCTCCAATGGCTCGATGGGCTAGGATTGCAACCTGTGGGGCCCCCCGATCACTCTCCCGACACCGGTGGTCCTGTCAATGAAACCCTCAGGCAGGACCTCCGCGGGATCTGCGTAGTCACTGGGGTATTTGGGCTTGCCCTTCGCCGGTGGCCGCCGTAAGGACCACAGGAAGTGGCACTCGCTTCTCTCCAACGCACAAGCAATCTCTTTCACCTGATTCTCGTCGAAGCTCCCGTGGCTCCCGAAGCATAGGAACACCACTGACGCATCCGGTTGTTGGTCGAGCCAGTCCAGGATCTCAAAACCTTTTTTGCTCTCGATCTTGATGTTCAGTATGGGCCCCACGGCGTAAACTGTGGGCGCTCCAAGGCCTGCCAAGGCCTCCATCGCGCGTGGTTCTAGCTCGGCGAATGTATTTACCAAAATTCCTTTGGTTTCCTTAAACCTCCGGGCGTGGCCCAAGAATATCTGGCAGTCTTCTTTCACGAGCACTTCTGAGGGCAAGAATTTGGCGGCCGGCTGCGAGTTAGTGAAGCACGGGAAGTCCAGCTCGGTATCAGGGCTCGTGAGCCTTGTCAGGTCCACGTGTTGCTCATCTTGAAGAAACTGGAGGTACAACAGCAGTCCGAGGTACGCCACGCCCGACGGGATGAACACGTACGAAGGGATGCCAAACTCGACAGCCCCGTTGATCAGCGGGGTGCACAACATGTCAACGACGAGCCCCTTGAGCGGTGACGAGCCGCAGGCGGAGAGGTTGGCGATGGCTTCTCTGACGCTGGCTTTGTGGCTCTCCATGAAATGATTGAGAAAGGCCATCGGGGACGCCTCTAGGGAGACGTTTTTCTTGGGGAGGAGGACGAAGCGGATGCGGGCAGTAACGGAGGCGGCGAACAACTCAACATGGGAGTCAATCTCGGAGTGGAGGGGTAACTTCATGACAATGACCGTAATGGAGAGCCGGTCATCGCGGTCGACGAGGAGCTTGGCCATCTCCAATATTGACACCAGGTGGCCGACGGCCGGAAATGGGACAAACACAAGCTCGGATGTGGTAGTCATGACGACGACGATGCCTTCGAAGTTTCTTCTTTTTCCTCACTGAATTGAATGGTTTGCGGAGAAGATAACGAAGCGGAGGAGGCTCTCCTGGACCTCAATTGGTGAGTCTTTAGTTATGGTGATTGAGGAAGCATACGAAAGGATACGTGATCAATAGTGTAAATGAGCTCATTATATATGATTTATAGACCATATAATATTCATTCAATTGGAAAGCTATTGCGTGACATTTACCTTTCAATTATTGATTGTTATGACAATGTTATTGGTAATCCAATTTGAGACGTGCATAAACTATTAAAAAATAGAATTGGAATCCCCTCCCACAGCGCGGTCCCCCTCCGCCCCCCTTGCATATGTGCTCTTCACAATGAAGAATTTGTCATGTGTCCCAACATGATCTGGAGCGGTATTTGATAGCTTGTATTAAAAATAGAATTGGTGGATTGAATAGCAAAGATAGCCTCGTATAACATATTTTATAAGAGGACACTAAAATTGCCAAAAGCCATATACAATGATCATTTTAGTACCAAAAATATTTACCCAATCACTTAAGTGTGAAATCAGAGAAAAAAATGATCAGTTAAGTATCAATGGCGAGATATTCTAACCAAATTAATTATGTGACTTTTTTACTTTAGAAAAAAATATGACGTGGCATTTTTTCTAAACCAATTCCAAGCGGATTTTAAAAAATACATCGAATTTCTATCCTACATGGCTTTGACTCTCTCTCCTTGTCGCTGTCACTTTCTTTGTTTTCTTCTCTCTCTTATTATAGTCTCCATCGCCTGCACATGGAGTCCTTGTCGCTGTCACTTTCTTTGTTTTCTTCTCTCCCTTATTATTGTCTCCATCGCCTGCACATGGAGCCACCGCCCACCACACCAAGCACCGCCATCTGCTCCACTGAAAAAAATTGTCTTGTTTGACTTTAGCTACTATGAGATTCATTATTTTTCTCAACTGCATCCATAATTGAATGTAAACATTGCTAGGAAATTGCTTGCCACAAATTCGATAGAATGCCTAAATTAAACTCTTGTACATTGCCCAAACCCTCGCCAAAGAAACCGGCAGTCGGCGCACCTTCAAGGGTTCTAAGATTCAGCAGAAGAAAATGTAGAAGTTTCATGAGCAAGAGAAGCATGAGCTCAAAGCCAAATCCCATTGCCAATCCTTCTCCTCTAATGCTGCCTCCAAGACCAATCCCTCCTCCTCCAAGCCCATAGAGCTCAAATGAAAAAAAAAAAATGGAGAGAGAGAGAGAGATAAACGATGCCATTAAGAGAGAAATTTATCGCTAGATTTTTCTTGCGAACAATGTCATTTTGGGTTGTGTAGGTAGTTGAATGACGTCATTTGGAGATTTTTATGCTGATTCAAACCTTCGACCAACCATGCTAGATAGAAAAAGTAATAAAATATTGCCACGTTAGAGCTAAAGTGATTGGATTTGGTACTTAAGTGATAATTTTTTTTTTAACATGACACTTAAATGATTTGAAAAAAAGCTTTTAGCATTAAAATGAACATTGTACACAACTTTTGACACTTCTACTCATTCTGCCCATATTTTATTATGTGATCTTTAAGATGGCGAAAAGGGCTTGTACATTTCATGGGGACAAACTTACCATGAATTTGAAATGTTGGGAAAGGTTTGACAATGCTAAGAGGCTGTTGACACACGATCTTCGCTTGAAGATCTCTCTGACATCCTGAAATTCGACCCCATATCGAATATATGAAATGGGCATTTCATCGATGCTCCTATGGTCATTTTTCTCTGAGTTGGCCCCGCACGAGTTAATGTCACGCCCCGATCCTCGAACACGTGCCCATCCCTCACCTGGTCGATTAATAGCGACGTCCCAGGACGCATCGCCGACCCTGTTCATTTTATATGCGCAAGCGGAAGTATAAAGAAAATCCCCAGACAATAAAACAATGTGATAGAAAAGTAGGGCCATAATTTTCACATTAAAGTTTATAACCAAACTTTATACAAAGCACAACCAAAGTACTTTACAGCTGTTCACAACTTTTACTCTAACTCTATTCACATCAAAAGAGTTCACAAAAGAAGATGGAATCTCAGTCCATCTGGATCGTACTCAAGATCCCTCTCGATGCTATCTTCTTCTTCCAAAAAAATCCTTTTCCTTCTCGATTTCTCCTCCTCGCTCCTCATCGGGGTCCCGAAATGATATCCCACAACCGGGATGAGACTACGTCTCGGCGAGTTCTACCCACTAAGACTCAATTAGGAAGCCAATACACTACTCGGTTGCCTAAGCACAACACGAGTTAGAGGACTTACCTTGGCCTCAGTCTCAACTTGCAATTCAAGGTTATATACAACATTTCATAATTCACAGCGAGCAATCAATCAAATCACTGTCAATCGAACTAGTCAATTACATGTCAGACGGACCATTCTAGGTCATTGACTCCACACCACAAAATCTCCCATAGTGCACTCAGTCACAGAGCCATATCAGTGCTCTCGGACGTCAAGTTCGCCAAGGTGATCAATCCACTAGACAACTGGTGCGTTCTTTAAGCGCGTTTTCGCGCCAAATGATCTTCCCCATCACCGAACCACACATGCCTATAATCAAGTACTCACCAGACAACTGTGCGTTCTTTAAGCGCCATTTTCAGCTAGTGATCTTCCCCATCACCGAACCACACATGCCTATAATAATGTGTTTAATAGACAAGTGTATGCATTCTTTAAGGCGCCGTTTTCGCTAGTGATACTCTTAATCACCGAACCATACATGCCTATAACGATATGTTTAATAGACAAGTGCATGCGTTCTTTAAGGCGCCGTTTTCGCCAGTGATCTTCCCCGTCACCGAACCATGCATGTCTATAACAATGTGAGTACTAGACCGATACGTGCATTCTTTAAGGCGCCGTTTTCGCCAGTGACATCCTTAGTCACCGAACCACGTAGGTCCATACACTATACCTGATCAGTCCAACCCCAAGGTACTTCTGATTCATTCTCACCATTCTACATACTTTACAACTCAACAAAGCATAAGAATGCTAGATAAACAAACTTGGCCAATATCCAAACAACAATTCAATTCCAGTCAATTTAGGGCAAACCCCTAAAATATCACCACTTAATTAATTTCAAGCAACGTAGAGCTCAAATAAATAAACGGACTGCGCCACGACAATCAGCACGAGATTTGGGTCGTCGACCATCTCAGCCTTAATTTCCGAAAAATAATTAATTAAATAATTAATTTCGAAAATTAAATAATAAATATTAGAAATTCAATTTAGCTCAAAATACAGTCCGATTAAATAAACGTACTTCACCACTGTCCTCAGCGTAATATTCTGTCGCTGGCCATCACACTTGAATTTTCGGGAAATAAATAATTAAATAATTAATTTCGAGAATTAAATATATAATTACCATAAATTCAATTCAGTGCAATATAAAGCTCAATTAAATAAACGAGCCGCACCACGATCATCAGCATAATATTAGGTCATTGGCCATCCAAGTTGAATTTTCGGAAAATAAATAATTATTTAATTTAATTCCGAAAAATAATATTTAAACGCCAAAAATTCCACTTAGGTAGAAATATCAAATGAAGCCCGATAAAGGGTCGGAAAAATCCCGGGCTACCCTCAATAAATAGTAGACCATGTCTACTTGCTAAATATGCATTCAATTTAACTAATTTGCATCAAAATCAAGTAATAAATCCTAATCAAAATACCTAAGCTTGATTAAATAAACTAACAACCAATTAAGCATAATTAACCCACTAAGCAAGCGTTAGTGTGGTTACCCACCCAATCACGCGAAATTGGTACCAAATCGACGGGCTTGGCGCGAGAACAACAAACCCCAAAGCGGGTGTCGGGTCGGGCCGGAAGTGGCCCAAATCGACCTTGAAGTGGCTGAAACCCACTCGTGGGTTCGCTGTGGTGGCTGGCCGGAGGAGCTCCGGTGGCCAAGAGGGCGAGGGGAGGGGAGGGTCGGTGGAGGTGAGGGGGTGCCGGGGGAGGTTGGGTGGCGGTTGGGCGGCGTGCGGCGGCGGTTGGAGGTGTGCGGTGAGCTGGGCGGAGGCGGAGGCTGAGCGCGCCGGGGGAAGAGGGGCGGACGGTGCGGCGGTGCGGGTGCGGTGCGGGCGGTGGCGGCGCGGTGCGGCGGCGGCGCAGGCGGTGCGCGGGCGGTGCGGGCGGCGGCGAGTGGCTTCCGTCTTCCTCAAATTTCTGGTTCGCTGGTTTTTACAAAGAAGAAAGAAGAAGAAGAAGAAGAAGAAGAAGAAGAAGAAGAAAAAGGGAGGGGGCCTTCGGTTCACGTGGGTGGGGAAATGGGGAGAGAGGGAGAGAGAAGAAAGAGGGAAAAAGGGTTTTGACTAGTCAAAGAGGGAAAAGAAAGAGAGTAGGCGTGGGGAGGGGATGTCCGCACAAAGGGGGAGGGGAGAGAGAGAGAGAGAGAGAGAGGAAAGAGAGAGAAAAAGAAAAGACAAAGGGAAGAAAAATAAAAAGAAAAAATAAAATAATAATAATCAAATAGTAAAAATAGTTTTACTATTCCAATTATTCCAATTATTTTCTTTTTCTCTTTTTATTTTCTTCCGATCCTCGATTTTCCTTCCGATAATTTCTTTTTGAAATTTCGGACTTGTCAATAAATTAACGGACGATGAGATGATGTCCTAAAAATAAAATTATGACGCGCAAAAAATTCGATTCCCGAAATCGAGTTCAATTTCGTGGTTAAAATCAATCGAAGCGATTTTAGTCCAATCCAACCAATTAAGTAGCTTTTAGGGATTTTCACTTGCTGAGATACATCCCTTAACGGCTTCACTCAATGGGTTGGTTAACTCGTGAGTGATCGGCTCGAGAGAAATAGGACCGTAAACACGTCGACGAAAAGCCCATTTCACTTTGTCGAAACGGGTCAAATTTTCGGGATGTCACAGTTAACTAATCTATTAGGTGAAGCCATCAAGGGATATAAACGCGACAAACTTGAGAATTCAATTGAGAATCGATCGCTCAACCATAATAATCGTCTAGGGTCAATACGACACCGTTATAATCGATTAGTGATCGGAAATAGGTCGATTTAACGGAAAAACATAATTGAGTTGCGGGTGACTCCACATGATTGCGAAACTCACGTCGAACGGGATTGACCCGATTTTCTATCGATAGTGCACTTGGGACACGTAATTGAAACTTTTCGATTTTTACGACAACCAAAGGTCGTCTATGAGTCGAAGATGCACAAATGTGGATTGAAAATTATCAACCACAGGTCAAACGCGCTAAAATCCCTAAAAGCTACCCGATAGGTCAGGTTGTACTAAAATCGCATTCAATCGATTTGAATCACGAAATTGAATTCGGTTTTGGGAATCGGACGTTCAAGCATGTCACGATTTATTTTTAGGATATCGTCTCATCTTTCGGAGAAATTCCATTGAGCTTAGAATTTTGCGGAAAAATCGGTTTTTGGCAAAAAGAAAATAGGGAAATTCGGATGGGTTTCTTCAAGGGACTTTTTGACCACCAAAATGCCTTTTTAGTGAGGAAATGAAGGAAAATTTTCATTGGAGGGATGCAAGACTTCTTGGGCTGAAGACTTTAGGGGTATTACCATCGTCATTTAGATATTTCCCTTAGATTTCTATTGGTCATAGCATTGACTTTCATTTCCCTCTTCCCTCTTCCTCTCTCCAATTCTCCCTCCATTTCACGCGTGAAGTCTGGCTACAGCAGGCCATCTCTGCCATTCCCATTTTCTTCCCATCTCCCTTCCCTCACACCCCCAATTCCCGTCCCCTCCTCATGCCAACAAACCAACCCCTCACGGCCAACAACTCCTTCACCCGCTGCTTCCCTTCCTATCATTACTGTTGCATAGATGTCCCACCCACTCCAGCAGACACGCCAGCTCTCCATTTCACGCCCAGCAACATCACAATTTCACCTTTACCACCGAATAGCCCACCTCCCTTCTTCCATCACGCCATAACCACGAAACCACAGCAGCTCCACTCCATCCTGGTCACCACAGCCCCGTGCCACCATTAGTTTCCACCAACGACGACGCTCCACAGCCATCGGCCACTGAACAGCCACCTGTCCCAACTCCACAGACTACAACTCCAAAACCAACCAGCTCCTTTGGCCATGAGCCCCGGGCTGCTTTTAGCCCCGGTCGATCCCCCATTGGAGACGCGGTAGCCTCAAGTCTTGGTCACTGTCATGCCGCCATCACCATGAACCCGTGTTAATCTGGTGAGTTAACTCCCTAATCCTTGATTAGGTTGTTAATTGTGCTTAAGGGGTTAGATTAATGCTAATTAGCTTAGTTAAATTAGTATTAAATTAGATTAGCTTTAATATAGATTAGTGTTAATCTAGTTTGGTTATATTAACCTTAATATGGATTAGTATTGATCTAGTTGGTTGGATTAGTATTAATTGAAGGGGGCTAGAGAATACACCTAGAGGGAGGTGAATAGGTGTATATAAGAATTTTCGCAGGACTTAAAAAAATATTTTTGGTTTCAGTAAATGTTGGCAATAAGATAGAATTCAACTTGTAAATGAATGAACAACTAGTAAGCATAAATAAGAAATTCAGGAATAAGAAAAAATAAATACAAAGTTTATAGTGGTTCGACTTAATCTAAGCCTATGTCCACTCTCCCGCACTGAAAGCCCATCGGTTGGATTTCACTATGAATCAAAAGAGTCGTTACAGTATCACGTTATTGATTCCACAATATAGAGACTTTGCTACACTTCCTCAAGGTCTCACAAGTATCTAAACTCTTTTTTGAGTACAAATTTCTCGCTCAACAATTGAATCAACAAAGAACAAGGAACTTCAGACTTTGGAATTTCTCTATCATGTATACACTCGAATAACTAGAGCTTCTTCCTTATATACTGCTTCATGCTTTTATGTCTGTTGGCACCTTCCAAAGGAGTTCTTCCAATCTATCCGTTGGACAGAATCAATTAGGGATATCTCAAGTTACTTAAGGAATGTGATAATAGCCCACCAATCCTACTTGCCCATACAATCAGGATCTAGGTTTCCATAAGTAGAACTTTCCAAGTATACCTTACCAATCAACGAATCCAATTTACTTGTATCAAATTTAAAACGAATAATAGATCTTGAGATACTATCTCTAGCCGTGAGAAATTTCTTTAGCCGCTCAAATCAAATCCTTAATTAAATACTCAATTCTGGATAAGTCTTTTTCGTCGGTCTAGTAACTGTCAATGAGGCCAGACTTTTAAACTTGAATCTGGCGATCTTCAGACTTTGACGGAAGAGTCTACAAGTCTTCAGACTAGACATATGTAAATGTTTTGTCAACTTTAAAACACATAAGGAGGTTTTCTCCAACAATCTCCCCCTTTTTTTTATGGTGACAAAACTTTCCTGCAGATTTGGAAATTTTTGACCTGCAAGACAATACTCAAGCAAACAATGATATCTCATACAAGATAAATGAGTTAGGATAAATATAGTATCGAATCTGTATCCACAGGAAATAGGTTAGTCCTGTAAAAACAAGTATCTTTACCATGAGTACCCACAATGCTTAAGATATTACAAACATTTAAATGATCAAACCACAATCCAAAAATCACAACAATGCAAAAGTCACAACCTCACAAACAAACAAAAGTTAATTAAAGTCAAAAACAAATCTTGTCAAATCAAATATGCACTTCTCCCCATTTTTGTCAGCATTAAAAAAAAAAGAAAAAAGGTAGAGATGAAAACGAGAATTAGTTTAAGATTGTTTTGGAACGTGAACAAGCTAGAAATCTCCCATCAACTTGACAGTCTCCTCCAGCTTTCTTAGATCCTCCTTCAGTTGTGCTAATTCCTCACCCTTGGCAGTTGCTTGAACTTGAAGATTAAGGGCCTGAACTTGATTGAGCAAAGATTCTAAAGAGGCTTGATAAGCATTCTGTATATTCTGAAATTCGCATCCCAATGCATAAATTTGACCTCGCATCTCCATAAGAATATCAAGCAGTCTTTTAAAGTCTGTTGTGTTGTCAGTTTGAGTGCTTGCTTCAACATGATCAGATTGTGGAGATGATGGCACATCAGCATGAGCATCTAGATTTGGAGATGACCTTCTTCAGGGAAGTGAGAAGCATATACATCTTCTGGATTGGCAGGAGAACAACTAACATCATCACTAGTAAAAGCAAGTGAATGAGTACTTCTTTTCTCAGTAGCTCCCCCTGTTTCAGTACCTCCAGGTGGAGAGAAGTACTCTTCATGTTCTGTTTCTTCTTCAGTGATAAATTGGCCTTGTTCTCCTTGTTGCTCTTCTTCTGCATCTCCTTTTTCCTCTACTTCCTTCCTTATCGATTCCTTTTCTTCACTCCTCTTTTCTATCTCTTCTTGGTCTTCTCTATCCTCTGTCTTTGGAACAGAACGCTGCAACTTCCTTAAGGCAAGAGCGGAGATGGTAACATCATCATCATCATCAACTTCTTCATCCTGCAAGATGATCGCTCGCTCTTCTTCTTTTAGATGGAGCTGTCATGGGCTTCTTGCCTTTCCGCTTTGTAGCCACAGAGTCTTGATGAGATTGGACAGGAGTCTTCTCCTGGAATTTCTCTAGAGCCTTGTTTAACTCTTTCAGATGCATCTTGAAAACCATCTCAGACCTACCACCATTTGATCACATGTCCGAACACACATAATTCTTGGAGGCTGAATGTTAAAGTGTCTGAATAGCTGAGTAACAAGTGTTGAATAGGGAAGTTGACCCTTGTCCTTCACCATTGATCTATACATGTGAAACATGATAGTATGCAGCAGAGAGAACTTTTACAAGCATTGATAGCATACATCAGCTTTGCTTCTGAATTGGAGACGTCAGTTTTTGACGTGGATTTGGGTCTAAGATAGTTGATCACAATCTTGTGAAGCAAGATATTCGAAGCATTCATCCTCGAATAGGAAATTCGGCCTTCTGCCATTCCATCTCAAACAAGCTCCACTGTTGCACAACCAATAGACACGCTAATTGATTGAAATAATCCTCTCTCTACTCCAATCACATAAGCTAGAATGTCCATGTCAACCACATAATCCTGGTCTCTAACACTGAAAGAAAATCTATTCGCATCCAAAAAATTTAGATTGGAATAAAAATAAGCAGAAAGTTTTAGATGGGCTATAGTAGAGTCAGAGCAAAAGCGTTCAAGTTGAAGTAAAGTAAATTTCTCTTGCAACTTCACATTCGGAGAGTCAAGAAAATCGAAATCCACACTTCTTGGGTTCATCACCCCTTACTTTAACAACTTAGAGTGAGTTTGCTTGTGTTCCTCAGAACAAAACAAATCTGATTTTGTTCCTCGAATGTTCGCAACAATACTCATTCTAGGCTTAAAATGACTAAACATCTTTTCATCATCATTTCCATCAAGCTGACTAACTCCTTCAAAACATGAATCACTTGGGAAATTTGCAAAGGCCATATCTGCAGAACCAGTAGAAGCAATCCCCAAACGTTCCATCGTTTGCAAAAAGTGGGTTTCATTTCTGTACCCCTTTTCTTTCAAAAACTCATCAATAATGGTCATTGGAGAGCCTCTATCCTTTAAGGCAAAATAAAGTTTGAAGTTAAAAACAGGCTTTTGAGTTCTTATGGGTTCAGCATCTTCGATAACTTCTTCCTCCATTTGTCGCTGAACATTCTGTGGTCTAGCTTGAGGAGAATGGCGCAGTTGAGAATGTTGTGAATTCTGATGTTGCCTTGGAGAATCTTCTTGCTCGGTAAGGTCAAAGTGCGTAGGACCCTCACTCATATGATGTGGTCCCTTGCTTTCAATCCTTGAAGACTTTCTTTGGAAAGACATTCTCACAGTCTTTGAGAGTTTCCGAACTCGATTCGCGAGAAAAATGAAAACTTTAAGGATTAAACTAGGGAGAAAAAGTAAGAAGGTGAAGTTATGTGCTTTTAGGGTTTGTGAGTAAAAAATAAGAAGAAAAACAGTATATAAAGCAATCGAACTGGGGTATACGAATCGTCAAAAAAAAAAAAATACATTTTCTAAAATAACTACCTTTTTGAAAATAGATAACTGCAAAAAAAAAAAACTTCTTTTTCAAAAAAGAATGATTGTTGTAAATATGAAAACTTGGAAAGATAATATCAATCAATTACAGATTAATAGACAAACGTACCTTACGAAAGATAGATTTCTAAAATTGAAATAACTTACAGTCGAGATCCTTGATCTTCTGAGTCTAAACATATTTTGGCTTTTATCCCTAAGTCTGAGCTTCTTCAAACTTTATAATATTAAGCTTGAATCGAATAGACTCAAATTGACTTTTCTCCAATGGTTTTGTAAAGATGTCCGCCAGCTAATTCTTTGAGTCAATGAATTGAATCAAGATTTCTCCATTTTGAACATGGTCTCTTATAAAGTGATGTCGAATCTTTATATGCTTTGCTCTTGAATGAATAATTGGATTCTTGGTAAGATTAATCGCGCTTGTGTTATCACATTTAATCTCAGTGCATGAGTCTTCGATTCTAAAGTCTCTTAACTGTTGTTTTCTCCATAAGATTTGAGAACAACAACTTCCAAAAGCCACATACTCTGCTTCTACTGTTGAGAGAGTAACTGTATTTTGCTTCCTTGAGAACCAAGATACTATCTTGTTTTCAATTAATTGACAAGTACCCGAGGTGCTCTTTCTATTAACTCTGCATCCTGCTAGATCTACGTCTGAGTATCCAAGAAGAATAAAGTTTCCCTTTTTAGGATACCATAGACCTAACGTAGAGGTTGTTGCAACATATTTGATGATGTGTTTCACAACATTTAGATGAGATTCTTTGGTATCTAATTGAAATTTGGTACAAATGTAAACACTAAACAAAATGTCAGGTTTAGAGGCAGTAAGATAAAGAAGTGAACCAATGATACCAATGTATAGTTTTTGGTCAACTTTCTTTCCTCCTTCGTCTTTATCTAGCTTCGAAAAATTTGACATTGGTATATTAGTCTTTTTGCAATTCTCCAGACCGAATTTCTTAACAAGTTATTTAGCATATTTTTCTTGATAAATGAAAATTACTTCCTTCAATTGTTTCACTTGTAGCCCGAGAAAGAAAGATAGTTCACCCATCATACTCATCTTGAATTCATACTACATAAACTTAGAAAAATTTCTTGCATAGATTTTCGTTAGGAGATTTGAAAATAATATCATCAACATAAATTTTTACAAGTAGAAAATTTTTATTTTCTCTTTTAATAAATAGAGTTGTGTCTACTTTACCTTTCACAAAACTACTTTGGATTAAAAATTTACTTAACATTTCATACCAAGCTCGAGGTGCTTGCTTTAATCCATATAGCGCTTTTTTCAGTCTGAATACATAATTTGGTTACCTTAGGTCCTCAAAATCGGGAGATTGTTCCATATAAACTTCCTCTTGAATGAATTCATTCAGGAATGCACTTTTGACGTCCATTTGAAATAGTCTAAAATTTTTATAGCAAGTAAAAGCAAGTAATAAATGAATTGCTTCTAACCTTGCCACTGGTGCATAAGTTTCATCATAGTCTATCCATTCTTCTTGCGTATATCCCTTAGCCACAAGTCTTGCTTTGTTCCTTATGACTTTTCCTTTTTCGTCCATTTTGTTCCTGAAAACCCATTTAACTCCAATAATAGATTTACCTTTTGGTTTATGAGTTAATTCCCAAACATCGTTAACATTGAATTGCTTGAGTTCTTCTTACATACCTTCAATCCAGCTTTCGTCAGTTAAAACTTCTTCTATGCTTTTGGAATCTATTTCAGAAATAAGAGCCATAGCGCTAGACTCTTCATGCATTTTGGATTTTGTTTGTATCCCTTCATCAATGTCACCAATAATGGAGTTTGGGACACCTGGAGTGCCATAATTTGGCACAGGAGGACACTTAAGTGCCATAACTTCGGAAATGTACACTTAAGTGCCAATTTCGGAGTAAAGTAGAACACTTAAGTGGCACTCCAGCCAAAATTCGGCCAAATAGGTGACTTGGCAATTTTCTGACGAGTTGGGCAAAAAATGACGCCGTTTTGAATACTAATGTGGCGAAAAATGCAAAAACGACGTCGTTTTGTGCATTAAATGCGATGTGCAAATAATTAATATACAAATTAATTAAATTAAATTAAAACTAAATTTTATTTAAAATATTTTAAAAAATAAAAAAATTAAAATTTAAAAAACTCAAAATTAAAAAACTTAAAAATTCAAAAAACTTAAAATTCAAAACGTAAAATTTTAAAAAAAATTAAAATTTAAAAACTTAAAAAATAAAAACATAAATTTTAAAAATTAAAATTTTAAAACTTAAAATTTAAAAAAACTGAAACTTTAAAAACTTAAATTTCAAAAAATTAAATTTTAAAAAACTTAAATTTTAAAAAAAAAACTTAAATTTTAAAAAACTTAAATTTTAAAAAAACTTAAATTTTAAAAAACTTAAAATTTTAAAACTTAAAATTTTAAAAAATTAGTATCTAAAAAAATTATTATTAAAAAACTAAAATTTTAAAAAATTAAAATTTTAAAAAAGTTAAAATTTAAAAACTTAAAATTTTAAAAAAAAATTAAATTTTAGAAAACGTAAAATTAAAAAAATTAAAATTGCCACCTCAGCCGCCCCCTTCGGCCCCCTTTTTTAAAAATAATTTTATTAAATTTTAAATTTTATTAAATTTTATTTTTTTTTTAAATTTTAATTTTCTAAAATTTAATTTTTTTAAGTTTTTAAATTTTAATTTATAAATTTTTAATTTATTTAAATTATAAGTTATTTAGATTTTAAGTTATTTTAATTTTAAGTTATTTTAATTTTAAGTTGTTTAAATTTTAAATTTTAAATTTTTAAATTTTAAGTTTTTTAAATTTTAAGATTTTTAAATTTTAGGTTTTTTAATTTTTAGTTTTTGAAATTTTGAGTTTTTTTGAAATTTTAAGTTTTTGAAATTTTGAGTTTTTTGAAATTTTAAGTTTTTTATTTTTTAGAATATTTTTAAAAAATTAAGTTTTAATTTAATTTAATTAATTTTTATATTTGTTATTTACACATCGACATAAAAAGATGTCGTTTTTGCATTTTCTCGCCACGTCGCATACAAAACGGCGTTGTTTTGTGTCCAACTCGCCGGAAAATTGCCACGTCACCTATTTAGCCGGATTTTCGCCCGAGTGGCACATAAGTGTTCTATTTAACTTTGAAACTGGCACTTAATTGTACCTTTTTGAAGTTATGGCACTTAAGGGTGCGTTTGGGAAGGCCTTTGGAAAAAGCCTTTAAGAAAATGCAAACATCTTTGAGTTAAAAGGGGTTTTCCAAAATGCAAACGGTGTTTGGTAAATTATACTTTGAAAGTCCATTTTGAAGTAACTTTGGGAAAAATAGTGTTTGGAAAGACTACATTTACAAAGGACTTGGTGATTAATAAAAAAAAATAAAAAACTATCAAAAAATAATAAAAAGAGTTCGCCGGGGAGGGCGGGAGGCCGCCGGCGAGAGGCATGCGGCCGTCGGCGAGACCCGGAGACGACCGACGAGGGCCGCCTAGGGTCGGGCGACCTCCGGCAAGGGTCGCCTAAGGTCGGACGACCCTCGGCCGCCCTTCGCCGGAGGTCGCGCGATGTCGCGCCGGTCGGTCGTGCGACCTCGCGACAACCGGTCGCGTCGCGCCGGTCGCCACAAGGTCGCGCGACCTCGGCGTCGCGCAAGTCGCGCCTAAGGTCGCACGACCTCTACGTCGCGCCTGAGGTCGCAGCGACGCGACTCGCGGGCGGTCGCCGGGACTTGTGAGTGGTCGCCGTGACTGGCCGGGGTCACGCGACTCGCCGGTGATGGTTTCCATGACCTCGCCGACCTCAGCCGAGTCCATCGCCGGCCTCTTGAGCTCGTCTGCGCGGCTAGAGAAGAAGATGAACAGTGCACATGTGAACAGTGACGAGGCATTCCGAGAATGCTGAAAGCCTAAGGCAGCCCCTAGGCTACCTTGGGCTTTCAGCCTTGCAAATGCCAACATTCCTCCAAAGCCCCTTCCAAAGTAGTTGCCAAACACTCTCATTTTGGCCCAAAGGCCTTTAGCCCCTTAAAGCCCCTTCCAAAGCAGTTTCCAAACGCACCCTAAGTGTCCTCCTGTGCCAAGTTATGGTACTTAGGCTGTTCTTCTGCCCCAATAATGAGTTCTTTGGGATGACTATATTTGTGCTTCTAATTGCCGGTTGGTCTGACGATCTGCTCATCTTTTTCTTCATTTGATTCTTCAAAATTCGTTCGTTGTTGACCTTCTGTAGTCTGAGCTGCTTTAGAGGAATTAGACTTTGTAGAGTCTAGAGCAGGTTTAGATTCTTCAAGTTGAGTCTAAACCAATTGATTTTGTATAAAGTTTTGAAATTTGACATTCATTTATTCTTCCACAGATTGAGTCTTCTTGTTGTATACTCTGTAGGCTTTGCTGGTGGTTGAATATCCAAGGAAGATTCATTCGTCTGATTTTAATTCAAACTTACCAATGCGATCATTTGCATTTTTCAAAATAAAACATATGCAACCAAACACATGAAAATAGGAAACAATTGGCTTGTTTCCTTTGAACAACTCATAAGGAGTTTTCTCAGAATTGGCCTTAAGAAAACTCTATTAATGATATAACATACTGTAGAAACTTCTTCAACCCAAAAACGAGAAGAAATGTTATTTTCAATTAAAAGAGTTCCTGCCATTTCTTGCAAAGATCTATTCTTTCTTTCCACAACTCCATTTTGTTCTGGAGTATATGGCGAAGAAAAAACATGCTTTAAACCATATTTATAATAAAAATTTGCAAAATCTTGATTCTCAAACTCACCTTCGTGGTCTGTCTGAATGCTTGTTATAGTATATTCTTTCTCATTCTGAATTTTCTTAGCAAATTTTGAGAAATGAGATAATGCTTCAGACTTACTTGATAAAAAGAATACCCAAATAAAATGAGAATAGTCATCTATGATTACCAAGCAATATTTCTTCCCACCAATACTTTGTATTCTGGTTGGTCCAAAGAGATCCATATGCAAAACCTGCAGAACATGATTAGTAGAAACTTGATTTATAGGTTTAAATGAATTTCTTACCTGTTTTCCCAAAGCACATGATGTGCATAACTCTGACTTTTGAAATCTTAGGTTAGGCAGTTCACGAACAAGCTTTTTAGAGGAAATTTTGGCTATCTACTTCATATTGATATAGCCAATTTTTTTATGCCAAAGATTTTCTTCATCTTGAATAGAAGTTAGACAATGAGAGCTTTCTGATTTGATATCCAGCAGATAAATGTTTTCATGTCTTCGTCCAGTAAAGGATTGAGACAAATCATTACTAGTTCATAAACATATGCCTTCTTGAAAATTGATTTTGAATCTAGTGTCACACAATTGGCTTATACTAAGAAGATTATAGTTTAAGCTTTCCACCAAGGAAACATTATTGATTGTGAGACTGTCAATCTTGACAGTTCCACATCCAATAATTCTTCATTTGCCATTTCCACCAAAAGAAACTTTTCCACCATTTATTTGGGTAAGCTTTATGAAGCAATTTGAATCTCCTATCATGTGTCTCGAACAGCCACTATCCAAATATCATTTGATCTTTTTCTTGATAATAACCTGCAATTATGAGAAGATTTCAAGTTCTCTTTGGTACCCATATTTTCTTGGGTCCAAGGAAGTTAGTTCCAAAAATTGTCTTCGCTCAATTTCTCTTAACAGGTTTCCAAACTTTAGGACAATCCTTCTCAAAATGTTCCAAGTTGTTACACTTTGAACATTTAAAAGCATTTCGACTAATAGATTTTACAAAAACTTTTTGAAAATGATTTATGTAAAAAGTTTTAGTATATCTCTATTTGATTCTTTCTTTTACTTTTGGGAAATCAATTAAAGTAGTAGTTTTCGGTGTCATTCCCAAACCTGATTTATAAAAATAAGGTTTTTGAATTGAAAGAATTTTATCAAGCTTTTCAGATCCATTTGAAAACTTTTTTGAGATATTTGAAATGTCTTTTTTCAAGAGAATGTTTTCTTTTTAAAGGAAATCTTCATTTTCTTTTGAAGTTTTAAAATTGTTGTTCAGACTTTCAAATTTTTCTTTCTAAGAAATTTCCTATTGCCTTAGTATAGAATTTTCCTTTTTTAGTTCGAAAATTCTTTTAAGAGACATCTTAAGACTAAAACAGAGTTCATCAATATACTTTGAAACTTTAATATAAATTTTAAAGTTACTTACCTTAATTTCCTTCTCTAAATTTGAGTCTGAGTCTGTTTCAGAGTTTGAGTCTGATTATGAATTTGCCATCAAACAAATGTTAGTATATTTTTTATCACTCTCTTCACATTTTGTGTAGCTACAAGTCTCTGCTTTGAGAACTTTCTTGAATTTCTCTGTATTTCCTTTCTTTTTCTTCAATAGAGGACATTTGAGTCTGATGTGTCATTTCTTCTTGCATTCGAAGCAAATCACATTTTTTTTAACTCATTCTCTTCAGTTGCTTTATTCTGAGATCTTTGAATATTTTGCTTTCTCTATTTATACTTTCTTCCTTTTTTGTTTAACTTTTTGAACTTCCTTATCATGAGTGCTAATTCTTCATCATCCAGATCATCTTATGAATCTGTAACATCATAATCATCATTAGACTTTAAAGCAATTGACTTCTTACCTTTAGGACCTTCTTCTTCATCGATTTGCTCCACTTCATAAGATTGAAGTGTGCTCACTAATTTGTCAACAGATAAAGGTGCGATCCTTTGTGTTTCTTTAATGGAAGTCTTGATGTGATTTCAGTCTTTAGAGAGTCCTCGCAGCAACTTGTTGACTTTCATTTGCCCCGAGATTGGTTGACCATGATATGCAAGACCATTTACAATCTTTGTAAAATGGCTAAACATATCAATGATGGTTTCTCCTGGCTTCATTTTGAAAGCTTCATATTGCCCAAGAAGAATGTTGATCTTTGTTTCTTTAACTCAATCGATTCCTTCATAGGTAACATGCAACTTGTCCTAGACTTCTTTTGCTGTTTCATAGGATGAAATTCTGTTATACTCAGCAGAAGATAAGGCATAGTATAAAGAATAGTTAGCTTTTGCTTCAAGAGCTTGTCTCTTGGTTATCTCTTCTTGTGTCATCTCTCTAGCATTTGTCACTTCCTTCCCTCTTTCTGAAGTTGATGTTATCGTAGGAATAACTACTTTTTCGACCACATCCCATTTAAGGGGATCTTTCAATCTTAGAAAAGCTTTCATCTTGTTCTTCCATACGTTGTATTCCTTCCCATCAAAGTAAGGAGGTCTGGTGTTACTTTGACCATCAACCAGTCCTGGAGTCAAAATATTAGCCATAGATCTTTAGCTTAAGAGGTAAAACACTTCAATAAATAAGCACACAAGCTCTAATACCAATTGAAAAGGACTAGTGAATACACCTAGAAGAGGGTGAATATGTGTATATAAGAATTTTCGCATGACTTAAAAGATATTTTTGGTTTCGGTAAATGTTGGCAATAAGATAGACTTCAACTTTTAAATGAATTAACAACTAGTAAGCATAAATAAGAAGTTTAGGGATAAGAGAAAATAAACACAGAGTTTATAGTGGTTCGATTTAATCCAAGCCTACGTCCACTCTCCCGCACTGACAACCCACCGGTTGGATTTCACTATGAATCAAAAGATTACAGTATCACATCCTTGATTCCATAGTGTAGAAACTTTGCTACACTTCCTCAAGGTCTCACAAGTATCTAAACTCTCTTTTGAGTACAAATTTCTCACTCAACAATTAAATCAACAAAGAACAAGGAGCTTCAAACTTTGGAATTTCTCTATCACGCACACACTCGAATAACTAGAGCTTCTTCCTTATATACTCCTTCATGCCTTCATGTCCGTTGGCACCTTCCAAAGGAGTTCTTCTAATCTACCCATTGGACAGAATCAATTAGGGAGATCTCAAGTTACTTAAGAAATGTGATGATAGCCCACCAATCCTGCTCGCCCATACAATCAAGATATAGGTTTCCATAAGTAGAACTTTCCAAGTATACCTTACCAATCAACAAATCCAATTTACTCATATCAAATTTAAAACGAATAATAGATCTTGAGATGCTATATCTAGCCATGAGAAATTTCTTTAGCCGCTTGAATCAAATCCTTAAATAAATACTCAATTCTGGATAAGTCTTTTTCGTCGGTCTAATAACTCTCAATGAGGGCAGACTTTTAAACTTGAATATGGCGATCTTTAGACTTTGATGGAAGAGTCTGCAAGTCTTCAGACTAGACTGATGGAAACATTTTGTCAACTTCAAAACACATAAGGAGGTTTTCTCCAACACTAATGAGGGTGATTTAGCTTGGTTTAATGGATTTCTCCCGGAGTAGTTTGCTAAACACTTGCCGCTTGCCATTTTTTTGGGGAAAAATATGCTACGATTTTGAGGTTGCTTAATTCTTGAAAAATGTTCTACCCATTTTCAATTATGACATATAGTTTACTCAAGATTTTAGGGATTTAAAGGAATGATATTTTAGCTTTGTTATTTGCAAAACAAAATCTCGGATTGTGCTGGAAACAATGACCTTTTGGTGTTCACAAGATTTTTATCAATTTATAGAATTTGATTTTCGAAAGAGTTTCTTCACAATAGTTGTTCATTACATCTCTTAGTTTAACATAGTAAAATTTCATATCAAACGGACAATTTTTGGACCTCGAACTAAATTGATTTTGGAAAACGTAATTTCTAGACATGGTCACAGTTTTTGTAATGGTTTGAGCGATTTACTGTTCTCAATCTAGAAAGATCTGGGTTATGGTGTTTTCATGAAAAGTTTTTTTTCTAAGTGTCCTTTAGAAAATATTCAAATTTGAGAATTTTATGAGCTCATTTGATTATGTTTTTGGAACTAAACTTGGAAATGCGCGAGTGGCCTGGTTTATGCCGGTTAGGGTCGGTTGTGATTTTGTGGTTGTTCTTGATGTTGTGCTTGTTGGATAATGTATATTTGGTGATGTGGTTGACTTTTGACATGCTGAGGGCTTATGCGTGATAATATGTGAATGGTTGTGCTATAATGGGTGTTTATTGGTAATGCAAAAGATGACCTTATGGGCTTTTAATTAGAAAAACAATGAGGTGTCGAGTTGGACACCAAAAATTATTTGTTCTTTAAAACAATGAGATTTTATACTAGATGCATGCAATATTTGGTGGGTTAATTTCAAATATGTGACCTCGTATGAATTTATTTTGGAAAGCATTGAACAAAAAAAAAGAGAGTTGCAAGGTTTATTGTTTTAAAATGAATTTTGGTGTTTTGGGCTAATTGACGGAAGATAAGAAATGAGTTTGATTGAGGATGTGTGTGCATGGTCACTAAGTGGAACCCGTCACCCAACGGAAGTTTGGGGACTATGCCCGATTTTTATCGGATGCCCGACGAGGGTCTGGAAGCTGAGTCGCGATAGAAGCCGAACCAATACTCCTTTATGGAATGCCGTCTAGGCAGGGGTTCTAGACGCTGCTGTACCCAATGGAGCGAGATGATGCCCGGTTACCCCGGATGACCACCGACTTTCGAGTTGGCCGTGACCAATGGGTCGTAATAATTGGAACACGCCTGAATGGTTGTGGTAGCTACACCTGATTATGGGACAAAATTGTATGGCATAGTATGGGATATGTCATAACGGTTTGGCCTTATAATCGGCACCCATGTGATTGAAATGATGTGTTCGGTTATTAAATTGTGCTTGCTACACTGATGATGGTATATATGTTGAGCTAACGTGTAGGTATGCGGCGAGGCGAGATAAGTTATGTATGGTGTGTGCTTAGGACTACATTCGAGGTGAATTTACGTTCTAATTGGGGTTTAGGGTTTGACTTGCTGAGATTTTATCTCACCTCATCGTGGGCTAACCTTTTTCAGGGTCATAATGTGAAGATCTGCTAAGTGCGGATGTGGTGGGCACGAGATGCGACACCTTTTGACTGGCCCTACCGTTAGCGAAGTTTAGGATGACCCTCATCCCTGAAGGTTTTTAAGAGGGTCGGTTGGAAGTTGCCTATATAAGGACTTGTAAATCATTAAACTTCATAGGGACAACAATGGATAAATAAGTCGTGGTTTTTATGGGAAAATCGCGATCGTGTTTTACTATCCATGTGTTTGATTGCTGGCTGGGTGTTTATTTAATTCGTTTCTGCATGTGCTTAATCGAAAGACAAAAAAAGAATGGGCCAGCGACGCGTCCTAGGACGTCGCAAATTTTTAATCGACCGCTGAGGGATGTGCGCGTACCTGGGGTTTGGGGCGTGACATCTCATGCACTTTATAAAGGGTTTCGACTTGTCTATAACGACAAAATTTGATCACTAAACAAAAATATGGATATTGCAGGATTGTGCGGTCGCCTTCTTTATTGCATTTATCTGATTTTTTATAGTAGAGACATCTTGTTAAGGAATTTCCACATCAAATGAAATATAGATATGGTTGTGAATTGCATTCAAATTAGCCTGACGTTGAATGTTTAAGACCAAATCCACACGAGCCCGACCTCCATGCGAAATTCGGCCACTCCCATTTTTGTTCTTGCTTGGCTGGATGAGCACATGCGCGATGCACGTGTGGTGTTAAATTAAATATAAAAAAAATAACACAAGATGAAATTATTCAACTAGTACTCGATCCGAAATGAGAATTTTGGACCACAAGAATTCTCGGTTGGAACGGGGATTTTCACGGCTGAATGGGGCAAGATGTTCTTGGCTATATAGGGTATATTCACGGTTGAATCAGAGGGACATATGTTCGGCCTGGGGAAGACAAAACAGCAACTAAAAAAACACAAAGGGAACATTCGATGTAAAAGATTCGGTCGACAAAATAGAACAATTGGTCGAAACGTTCAGCGAAGAAGAATACGGTGAACTCAGCACACTGATGCTCAGGAAAGAGGGTGAAGAGTCCGGCCGAGCACAATCCGGAGGGCCGATTGGTTGAAGCGGTGAAAAGAAGAGTTGCGAGAAGAGACATGGGTGAAGGCAGCCGTAAGGAGACAGCAACGTTGTTTGAAGTCAGTAGTAGATGGTGACAGCTGTGCATAGTTGCGGCCACATTATAATGACGCTGAGGTAGGCCGATACAGATGGATATCCGGATAAAATGGCCCATTCCCTAAAAATAAAGCCTTTCGTGAAGCTCTCTGGGATAAATTCGACCCCATTTTTCAAATGTCCAAAAATTGGGTACGAACTCGCGTTTGATGGGCAAAAGTAGTTGTTATCCTTTTCATCCAAACAATCGTTACATGACACTCGATGTGACAAGGATACTAAGGGTATAATTATTTTGTTTTCACTAATAATTCCTGTTCAAAAATAATTTTTTTCGATTTTATTCCCCGGATAAGTTTCTAAGTATTCGAAAGTATTTGATAACTATCAAAATTTTTAATTTCATAATAGAAAAAGAACAAAAATGCATTTGATACGACCCTCAAATATTTTGTAAGGTAGAAATTTTTTTGATTTTTCTATTTTTATTCCTTCTCTAGCTAATCATCCGCCTCGGAGGAGCACCATTGGCCTCGCCTAGGCATAAGGAGGCTTGACCTCACCCTGCCACGGCAAGGTGAAAGGTTCTACTTTCCTATTCCCTAATGCTTTTCACACTACACTTTCAAAAGTATGAATGAGAATAGCGCTGGAGGTGAAGCCAAGAGCAAAATGGAATCCGTCTATACCTGGAGATAAAGGAGGGATATGCCGATCAATTAATTCTGTTTGAACACTATCTATGTCTTGTCTTTTACCTTTGCATGGTTCCACATAAAACACGTCAAGGGGTCAACAAGAATCAAGATGGTTTATAGTCACTAAAGACACTAGAACAATTTAAATGGATCATAGTCCCAGATACGCTGGAACACACGCCAAGTAATCATAGAATCAAAACGCCGACAGTACTCAAAATACTAGTCAATCAGTTTCCTAGTCTAAATGGAGGCTCACTGACTCCGGACATCCTGGATGAAGCGACCCAAAGACAAGTAAGAAGAGCCACCCTCCATTAAAGCCTTCCTGTTCTTCTCGCTCACCTCCTTTACCTTCTTCCTCCTCTCCTCGGCCTCGTCACCCTCCATTAACTTTCTTATCCCTCCCTCTATGTCATCCGCTGTCACAATGCTGTCGCTACCTTTGACAAGATCTCTTCGATAATCCATCTTGATCTCTGCCGCGAGGCCGAGTTCCACCACCAGTTGCAACGCGTTGAGCTGTTGCTCCGCATATTGGGGCCACACGGCGATCGGCACACCGAACCATATGCTTTCTAGGGTGGAGTTCCACCCGCAGTGCGACACGAACCCTCCGATGGCTTGATGGGCCAGGACCGCGACCTGTGGGGCCCACCCAATCACTCTCCCGACACCGGCCATCCTGTCAATGAAACCTTCAGGCAGGACCTCCGTGGGATCTGCGTAGTCACAGGAGGCTTCCAACTTGCCCTTTGCTGGTGGCTGCCGTAGGGACCATAGGAAGTGGCACCTGCTTCGCTCCAACGCACGGGCGATCTCTTTCACCTGGTCCTGGTCGAAGCTCCCGAAGTTGCCGAAGCACAGGAACACCACTGACGCATGACTGCTGGTCGAACCAGTCCAGGATCTAAAAACCCTTTTTGCTCTCGACCTTGATGTTCAGTATGGGCCCCACGGGGTAAACTGCGGGCGCTCCAAGGCCCGCCAAGGCCTCCACCGCGCGGGGTTCTAGCTCGGTGAATGTATTTACCAAAATTCCCTTGGTTTCCCTAAACCTCTGGGCGTGGCCCAAGAATATCCGGCAGTCTTCTTTCATGAACACTTCTGAGGGCAAGAATTTGGCAGCCGGCAAAGGGTTAGCGAAGCATGGGAAATCCAGCTCAGCATCAGAGCCCTTGAGCCTTGTCAGGTCCATGTGTTGCTCTTCTTGGAGAGACTGGAGGTACAGCATCAGTCCGAGGAGCGCCCCACCTGACGGGATGAAGACGTACGAAGGGATGCTGAACTCGATGGCCACGTCGATCATCGAGGTGCAGAACATGTGAATGACGAGCCCCTCAAGCCGTGACGAGGCGCAGGCAGAGAGGTCGGCGATGGCTTCTTTGACGTCAGCTTTGTGGTTCTCCATGAACTGATTGAAGATGGCAATCGGGGAAGCCTCCAGGGAGGAGTTTTGCCAAGGGAGGAGGACGAAGCGGATGTGGGCAGCAACAGAGGCGGCAAACGACTCGACATGGGATTCAATCTTGGAGTTAAGGGGTGACTTCATGATGAGAACCGTAATGGAGAGCCGATTGTCGCAGTGGATGAGGAGCTTGGCCATCTCCAACATCGACACAAGGTGGCCGACGGCCGGAAATGGGACGAACACGAGCTCGGATGTAGCACTTATGATGATGCCTCTGAAATTTCCTCTTTTGCTTTGCTGAGGTGAATGGTTAGCGGAGATGATAACGTGGTGGAGGCTGGGACCTCAATTATTGAGTCTTTAATGAGTGGTCCTTAAGGAAACATGCAAAAGGGTGCGGATAGATCATTAGGACGAGGCGACCCCGTCATGCTGATTTGCGGCAGTCCCGGATTGACTCGCATCTTTTGGATCTTCTTAAGTTTGGTTATTGCTCGCAGTCCATTTGCTCCTCGAAAAATTCTAAGTCAACCCGGCGCATGGCCAATGCATCCGAAGAATGTTAGCGGGTTCTACGGGAGAGAAATAAGAGCTAAGAAAGAGAAATGGATTGGCTTAGATGCATTCGATGAAATATTCCATGCAGAGAATTTTTAAAATTAACATCAATATCATATATGTCAATAATTACGAAAGCATTATCTTAGAGTTTATGTGATCAATAGAGTAAATGAGCTCATACTATATGATTTATAGACCACATAAATATTCTTTCAATTAAGAAGCTATTGTGTGATATTTACCTTTCAATTACTGATTGTCATGACAACGTTATTGGTAATCCATTTTGAGACTTGCCCGTGAATTCCTCCCCTTGGGTTACGCTCTTAACAATTAAGAATTATCATAGGTCATTACATGATCTGGAACGGCGTTTGATAGCTTGTACTGCAAAATAGAATTCGCGGACACCAGGAATGGTGTCGATGTACGGGTTTTGTGTAGAAGTTGGATGACAAGTCATGCTCAATGCCCAGTTACTCCGGATGTTAGAGGCTAGACCAAAGATGCATTCCTTGATCTCGAATCTGCCCTTATGGCGACCGAGAAAGAAATAGCTTGCCATACTCCTATGAATAATGATGCATTAGACAGGAGGGTCATCGATGGTGGCGGCAGTGTACTCATAACTTGTCAAAAGCAAAAGGATACGGATGGTCGGCCGCGCGTTCTCCGTCGCCCTTAGGGTGCGCATGGTAAAATTTTTTGGTTGGGAAAGAGTTTTTTTTTCCGAAATAGTTCTTTTCTATTTCTATTCCGGATAACATTTTCTGAACAAAAGAACCTGTTTGATAATTGCACAAAATTTCTATTCTTAGAATAGAAAAAGAATAGAAATGCGTTTGGTAACGCAACGATTCTTTTTTGTATTTATTTGTTTTTTATTTATTCTTTTTATTTTTTTTATTCTTTTTGTATTTATTTATTTTATTTGTTTTTATTCTTTTTTATTTGTTTTATTCTTTTTCTATTTATTTTATTTATTTATTTGTTTTTATTTGGTTTTGTGTATTTATTTGTATTTATTTGTTTTTTATTCTTTTTGTATTTATTTGTTATTTGTTTTTGTTTTTACTTGTTTTTTGTATTTATTTGTTTTTTATTTTTTTATTTGTTTTTTTATTTGTTTTTTTTTGTGTTTTTTTAATTTTCTTGCGTTTGTTTTTTATTTGTTTTTATTTGTTTTTATTTGTATTTATTTGTTTATTTATTTGTTTATTTATTCTTGCTCACGGTCGGCCGGCGGCGGCGGCGGCGACCGGCGGTGGGCGGTGATCGGCGATGGCTCCGACGGTTGGAGGTGGCCACGGAAGAGAGAAATAAAACAAAAAAAAAAAAGAAAATTTGTTTATTTCTAGAAATTGTTCTCGATGCAAGAAGCAATTTTTTTGTTTCTCATTTCTATTCCCGAGCTAACTTTTCTATTCCGGGAATAGAAATCAACTTGGCATTACCAAACGGGTTTTGTTTTTTTTTGTTATGGGGAATAAAAGAACAGAAATTGGGAGAATGAGAAATGTTCTCATGCAGCACCTTAGTGTCGGCCCTTCGACCAATGGTTGGTGAGGTGGGATTCGTGGAAGGGACCTTGCCATTAGGGGTGTCAATGGGTCGGGTTTTGTCGAATCACAATGGTCACACATTATGACCCAACCTGAACCGACCCGAAACACATTAAACTCGCATCTATGTTTCGGGTCGGTTCGGGTCGGGTTTCTGGGTTTCCTCTTCTTCTTTTTTTTTTTTTTTTTTTCTAGGATTCGGGTTGGGATGGAAACTATCTACTTTTGTTTTTATTTGCTACCACCCACATGCATGTTATAAGTCATAACTTATGACCCTTTTAAGATCATTATTTTTACTTCTCTATGGCACATGAATTAATTGGCAAAAAAAGAAAATTTGCTACCACCCACATGATTTTCATCTCGAACGCGATACCGATGACACACGGGTTTAAACATGAAAATATGCCGAAAAACTTGGAAAATGACAGGACCAAATACATTTCCATAATTTCTGTCAAGAATCTTTATCTTCACGAACTGAAGCACATGTTCGGATGACAGATGGTTGTTTCCCATTCTATTTTCAGGTAAATAAAAACTGAAAATATTCTGACTTCGTTGACACCTAATTTTGACCATGCTATTTACTTGTTACATTAAGCATTTCATAGCATTGCATTTAGGTAATAATAACATTTAGGATCAAACTTATCTTTGAGAAAATAAAAAATAGAGGATAATAAATAACATATAAAATAAAAACATTTGGAGGGAGATTTTGGAAATTTTTGAATAATGAAGCATTTTTCTTGTTAAACATATCTCCTCATTTCAAAATTCAAAAAAATTAGTTGTTGTGTGATTTTGGAGCCATTTTTTTTGTTAAGTAGTTGAGTGAATATCTCATTTGCGAAAACAATTTCGAGTTTTCCTCTATAAATAAAGGATGTCAGGTTTCGAGCCGAGGGGGACTTTTCTAGGGTTTTTGGGTTGTCGAAAGAGAAAAAAAGACAAAAGGTGAAAAGTGAAAGAAAGCTGCAGCAAGTGACGTGGAGAGAGAGAAAAAGAAATCAAAAGAAAAAGAAAGAAAAGGGTTGCATCGTCGTCCCCTTCGCGAGATCCCTCTAGCCCCGCCGGCCATCATCGCGCCACCGCTCCGTTCACGCCCACCGCTTCTCCACTGCCCAGACCGCCGCCCCCTCCCCCCGGCGCCGCGGCAGTCGCATTGCTGCAGATCCTGCTCCACCGCGTTGACGCCAGTAGCTCTCTGCAACGGGTCTCGAGCTCCGTCACGCTTCTCCTGCTCCAAGCGCATCTGCCACCACTACGGCCGACCCGCGACCTGCAAATCTCGAATTGCTGGTCGCCACTGCAACAACTCCGATACCCTCCTTCGCCCAAATCTGCTCAATGTCCCCACTCCGACTCGACGCCAACCCTTGATCACTACCGTGACCATCCCCCGCACAACATCTCCATCGCTCACTTGCCACCGCACCGGAGTGTCACTCAATTTGCCGCGACGCCTGCTGCTCGGAGCCAAAGACTAGCGACCGACGCTGCTGCTCACCATCATCGCACCGACGCTACGCCTCCCCACTATTGCAGCCATCGTCCGACGGCCCCACCTGCAGATTTGAGCTGCGCCTCCACCCTCCAATCGATCGTGCTTCTACTTCGCCTGAGATCTGCAATTTTACCCATTTGAGTTGCTGCTCTGTTCAAGCCCGAGACGACGTCAAGTCTCCTCTGCCCGACGATCGCACCAACTGCTGTGAGCACCTCACAACCCCGACTCCCTGCTACCGCACCGCACCTCAGTCCGTGCCGATCCGCCCGATGACTGCCGGTTTGCCTTAGCCCGACGCCCACTGGTCGCCGCGCCGCACCTCCTTCATCGAAGTCCGACGCCACCTCTCCGGTGACCTCCACCCACGACGACTCGACGTTGCCGCGCCTCTACAGCTCGCGCCCAGCAAACCGGTGGTTTGTCTCCACTATGCTCGATGTCACCGAAGTCCACCGCTGGTCTGCTTTTCCGACGGTTTGCTTTGCCGCTGGTCCGCTCTCCACCGATCCACCCATCGCCAGTCCACGCCGAAGCTTCGAACGCCGACAACCCAACCCCGGCGATCCACCTGCCAAGTCTCGTGTGAAAAAAGAAAAATAAAAAAAGAGAAAATCAATTTAGGTAGTTTATTTTATTTTATTTTATTGTCATTTATTTATTCATTTTAAATTTTGTTATTATTGTTTAAGTTAGAATATAATTTGTCAATGTTAATATTGGTGCATTTTGTAGGCATTATCCGTAAGGATTTTGTCTAAAATTATTGTAATAATTAATTTGATCGAGACATCGGATCATTTTTTTTTTTTAATTATATTAATTTTTGGGCTTTTTGGTAGAATTTTAATTGTTAAATCTTTATAACTATTAATTTGATCCGTAAGACTTTGGATCAGATTTTTAATTATTTTGAACTCTTTGTTGTGATAATTAGGGTTAGGATAATCGTTAATTTGACTTGTGAGACAACATGTTATTTTTTCGATTATTTTAATCTTTTATTTTGTTGATAGTTTAGATTTAATATTTATTTAATAATTATTTATCTTTTAAAAAAATCAAAATTCTGCATGAGCATATAGGTTTAGTAAATTAGGATTGCATCATGTTATTATGTTTTAGTAATCCCATCATGTAGTTTTTTTTTAATTGCATCATTATGTTGCTTTCTTTTTAATAATTATTAAGTAATTTTTTTTATAAAAAAAAAGAGAGAAAACACAAAAGGTCATTTATTTGGTTAGTTAATAGGTTAGTTCATAATTAATCCCATTTTATGTCATCATTGTTTAGTGTAGGTTGCATACATTAAAAAAGAATCATTAAAAAAATCATAAAAAGAACATGCATATAGAATTATTATGTCATTCGTCCCATATCATGAAAGCATGCATATTGCATACATATAGTGATAGTTCAAATTATGCCATATGAATTGCATCTCACATATCATTAAAGTAAAATTCATGCATATCAAATTTAAATTAAGATTACATTTAATTAGATATCATGTCATTTAGAAAATCATGTTTAGGGCATGCATTTTTATTAGCATTGTTGTAAATGTTTTTTTTTTTTAGGATAGACCTTAATAAAGTTATAGTTTATAATTTCTTACGAATCTAGCATTTCGATTTATTGAATGTTATTTCATTGATTGTGCACCCGCATGACCACCATTTGCATGTTAGTAGCTTAGGTTAAAATAAATCCGAGTTGCTTGCAAAAACATTTTTTAAAAATTAAAAAGAAATGGTACCGAAAGGACATTAGATAAATCGAGTGTAACCAAGTCCCCGTACCCTTAGTCTCTGGTTCGTAGGAGTAAAATAATTCTCCCATTATTTTACTTAGGTGTCTAATCGACCTAATGAAAACTGATTAGTGACGACTCCTAGATTATAATCATTTGCATATTTGAACTTTAAGTCGTGAATTGGTATGGGCTTGGGAGAGCCCAAGCTAAGCTTTAAGACTTAGTAGTCTATTAACCTAGTTTTAGGTAGTGCACCCGAAAAATAGGTCACGACAAACTTCAAACAAATAGGCCCCAGCAAATGACTTTCGCCTTGGGAGACCAGAGAGAAGCAAATACATGCGGTAATGCTGCATCAATCTTTCCATGTCGCATCATATCTCATTGGAAAACCAACAATGGAACGAGCTAAACCTACATAAACATTAACATTGCTTACAAATTAGACTTATTGGTTCTCATTGGAAGAAAATATTTAACGTTATGTACAAACCTTGTGAAAAAAAAAATAAATAAATAAACATCTTACACGACTATATAGCAGTACGAAGAACGATACATTTTGCTTGGGTGGTGAGTAGTCTCGAAGAAACTACGCTGCCTTTCACTAGCTATTAACCAGATCATCTGTACAAGCTCCCCTCTGACCACTTTGCCTGTACGTCAGTTGATACATCAGCATCCTTTGGACTTCGTTGAGTTCCTGTGTAAAAATGTATGGATTAGTTTCACAACTCCACTGACGACATCTAGCAATCCTAGAAGATGATATTTAAGGGCTGAGAGAAAAATCACTGGCACTGTTGTTGAATATTTCAAAGCTGAAAACAAAAGCACAAAGGTCATTAGATATAATATTTGACAAAGACAAAAATGGATCATATCCATGGAGACAATAGATGTCTTAAGATTGTTGAATTGGACCAAAACCAGGTAAAAGGAGATGGAGGAGAAAAAAGAACATGAGCCATTGGGAGCTGACATCTTTTACTTTAAAAACATTCTGAGAAATGCTTATGCATCTAGGAGTTTATGATCAGACCAAATAAGCAAAGAACTCGAGGGAGACAGAGTAGATGACCAGCCAGTTCCCTTCAATCATCAGCAGAAAACAAATACAAGAGGACTCGAGATAAAACTTTTAAGTAGTGATTATTCTGTTATGCTTTGCATAAGCTCGTACACTAAGAATCTTTTAGTGTCAATAAACGGTAGCAGTTCCTTGCACAAAAACCTATCTCCTAGTAATATCTTACATGTAAATTATAAGGAACTCATCACTGAAATAAAAGTAAAAGCAGATTTTGAGTTTTAAATTACATGTAGTTCATTGGCACAACATCCATTTTAGGTTCACAAATATTTGATAACTCAGTCATCAATAAAGTCAACCCCAGTCTAACCTCTCTATGAGTTTGTGCCATACCAGTCAATGTGATCTATGGATGCGTACATGCATTCATTCCTTGTCAAAGAGAACTAGAATAAATTGAAATAATAACGTTGCCTAAGAATTAAAGACTACAGAAATGAAACCCAATATGAGCAAAGTCGCTTTCAGTAAACGTAGCTAGATATGTTACACAAGCACGCATAAATGCGATCATGGACAAGAACAAACATACTGGTCAAGACTCAAGACTAAGCTGACCAACTGGAGTTATGGAGAGGGATTGTTCTCTAATTCCAGCCAGTGGGATGGGATTGGACGACAGCTTACCTCAGTTTTGGTGCTTCATAACCTGCAAAAAAGGAAACATGGATTGAGTAAATAAAGCCAGAGAAATATAACCTCAAACTCCATCAAAAGTGGAACATGCATCAGCTTGACTGGCCAGAGCAGAGAACATTTAAAACTGATGGTTTTAAGTAGATGGGCTTAAGGCCCGTCCGTCCTCGATGGGCCTAAAGGCCCAGCCCACGGGAATTAGGCCCGTGGAAGGAGGAACATATAAAAGGGATGAGAGAGAGGGAGAAGACACTACTTCAGATTTTAGAACGTACATTCTCCTTCTTCAAGAATTCTCTCTCCAAGAAAAGCCAAGAAGCGACGCCATCTCCACTTCACGGCGATTTTTCGACATCGGATCGAACGGGACTGAATTCTCTTCCTCTTTACGACATTGGTGTCTAATCTGTGGCCAACAAGGTACGCTAGAATCCGTGGTGTGCTTTACGATCGGTGATACGTGTTTAATTCCCGGGCTTATCTTCCGCATTGATTTAGGGGTTCGTTTTAAGTGCCGAATCCGTTTTCGGGGATCCGACGATCCCAACATTGGTATCGAGCCTTTATTCACGTTTTCCCGACCAATTTGATGTTTATGATTGATTTTTTCGCAAAAACGTTCTCGGCCGTACGGATCGGGCGTGAAATCCCGACACCCGAGCGTTCTTCGGCCATTTTTCCATGTTTTCGTAAGTCGAAATCAAAATCTAATGGCATAGGGAGGAAGGCGACGTCGAGACGAGTCCGGCGACATGTCGCACGCCGCCGGGTGACGCCGCACGCGGCCACACGCGCGGCCAGAAGGCGCTGCGCGTGGGCGCAACGTGCCCGACGCGCGGCTGGTTCGTCCGGCGCGTGCGGCACACGCGCCGGTGACAAACCGGCGCATGCGTGCCGCCGCCGGCAAACCGGCATGCGCCGGTCCACATCGACCGACACGTCCGGCGTCGGCATGGCGTCACCCAACGGTCGGTAACCGCCGGGTGCGTCATCGATGACGTCGAAGCCGACGCGTCGTTTCGCCACGGACGGTCACCGGCCGACGACCGACCCGACCCGCCCGGCACGTGCACGGCACGTGCGGGCCGACGTCGCGTGACGTCGGCCCATGCACGCGCGCCGCACGTGCGATCGGTCCGTTCGACCCGGGCGACCGGTCCGACTGGCCTGACCGGTCCGGCGACCCTTCCGTTGACCGTTGACTTCCGTTGACCGTTGACTTCCGTTAACCGTTGACCGTTGACTTCCGTTGACCGTTGACCGTTGACCCGTAAAAAAAAAAAAAAATTCGCCGTGAAGTGGAGATGGCGTCGCTTCTTGGCTTTTCTTGGAGAGAATTCTTGAAGAAGGAGAATGTACGTTCTGAAATCTGAAGTGGTGTCTTCTCCCTCTCTCTCATCCCTTTTATATGTTCCTCCTTCCACGGGCCTAATTCCCGTGGGCCAGGCCTTTAGGCCCATCGAGGATGGACGGGCCTTAAGCCTATCTACTTAAAACCATCAAAAACAAAAAATGTGGGTTTCTGCAACACATGCTTAGGTCAAGTTTTCTCGCAATAAATTAACAAACTTTATGCAAAAGCATGACAGTTCCGAGACCCAAAAGAAGTCCCAGATTCTGCTTGTAGCAAGCGAGTCCGGAAAAGGAATACTCTTCCCGGCCAATAGTTTAGCATACAGAGAAATTCCCAATAAAACCGACCCAATCACCCCCTCCGGAATGCTAACCCTCCCTGTTCTATTCATGAACTTCAAGAACAACGGGAAAGAACCAAGAACCAGAGCACCAGACGAGACACCGCAAAACCTGTTAGAAAATAGTAAAATTGATTTTGTATCTTAATTAGCTTATTTGTCTTTTAATTGTTTTTTGGCTAAGTGTGTGAAAGCAAGAGTTAGTTGGTTTGTAAACCGCCAAAGAAACGTGTGCTGCAGCACCACACTTAAACCGCCATAGTAGATATCTCGTGAAGAAGCCAAAAGCTAATCAAAAGAATGGGCACACAATAAAATATTATTATACTTGCTCTGGAGGTTTCAAGAGCACGAAGGAAGTGAAACTTGCGGCTGACAATTTTTTATTCACATTGAAGACGGCAACAAGAAGACAGCCCACAATTTTGACTCCTTAGCCAAGAAGAAAAGTTTGGCGGTGGAGTTCAGGCGGTGAAGTTAGGCGGTGAAGATGCTTATAAATATAGGGTTACGTTAGTTTATTTAGTGTGTGAGAGAGTGAGATTGTGGGCTGTCTCCATTAAGCCTTTACAAGGCATATTGTGCAATATAATCTCTCTTTGTGTGTTTATACTCTCTCCCTCCAAACCCTTTTGGTTCCAACAATTGGTATCAGAGCTAGCAATGGCATCCACTAGTTCTGTTCAAATGCAACTTCCAAAGTTGAACGGAAAGAATTTCAACAACTGGTCCTTCCAGATGAAGGTTCTATTCAAGTCCCAAGATTTGTGGAACTTGGTGGAGCACGGCTACACCGAAGTGGCCGATGCTGAAGAATTCAATGCCTTGAGGAAGGAGGAGAAAGAAGCGTTGGTGGAATCTCGAAAGAAAGATCAGAAAGCATTATATGCGATCTTTCAAGCCGTAGAGGAGACGATATTTGAAAAAATATCGAGTGCAGAGACAGCGAAAGAAGCGTGGGATATATTGCAAAAATCCTACAAAGGCGATGATCGTGTCAGGCGGGTGCGGCTTCAAACACTTCGAGGAGATTTTGAGTCTTTACGCATGAAGGACTCTGAATCTATCTCGGCTTACTTTGATCGTGTACAAACCATCATTAACCAACTGAGGGTTAATGGTGAAGAGCTCCAAGATGTACGAGTCGTAGAAAAAATCTTGAGGTCTTTGACTGAAAGGTTTGACTACGTTGTTGCAGCGATCGAAGAAGGCCAAGATATATCAATCATGACGTTGGAGCGGTTGATGGGTTCATTATGTTCGCATGAGCAAAGAATGAACCAGAAGTCCATTAGCTCGAATACTGAGCAAGCATTGCAGAGTCGGGTCACTCAATCAAATCGAGGAGCTTATCATGGTGGCCGAGGTCGTGCAGGTGCCCAAGGTAGAGGTGGAAATCTGAATTCCACTCAAAGATATAAAACACGTGACAAATCAAAGGTCAAGTGTTTTAACTGTAACAAATTCGGACATTACAAATCCGAATGTTGAGCAAACATGGGGGCAAGAACAGCCAGGATATGTGCACGTCGTTGATGCAAATGAAGACGTGGTGCTAGCATGCCAAATGGATGAATCAAGTACCATGAACACAAAAATTTGGTACCTTGATACTAGGTGCAGCAATCACATGTGTGGCCAAAAGGAGCTATTTTCGAAGTTAGATGAGACAGTTCGTGGTGAAGTCAACTTTGGGAATAAATCCAAAATTCCCGTGATGGGCAAAGGTAACATTGATATCAAATCAAAAGATGGTACTAATGTTACTATTGCAGACGTTTACTTTGTGCCGGGACTTTTTTGGAATTTGCTGAGTGTTGGGCAACTATCTGAAAAAGGCCACAAAGTTAACATTGAAAATGGTGTGTGCACCATTAGAGGCGCAAACAATAAGTTGATTACAACAACATAGATGACGAAGAACCGGATGTTTCCTCTATCCCTTCAGACGAAGACTCTATTGAGTTTCCACGCAACGACAAAAGACAGCAAGTGGCTGTGGCATCTTCGGTTCGGTCATCTAAATTTTCGTGGACTGAAATTACTAGTCTAGAAAAAGATGGTGACTGGCATGCCCTTGATCGACAGTCCAGACCGCTTGTGTGAAGGATTTCTCATTGGAAAGCAACATCGAAAATATTTTCCAATTGGAAGAGCTAGAAGAGCCAAGCAACCTCTAGAGTTGGTACATACAGATATCTGTGGCCCTGTTGAGGTGGAATCATTTGGACAAAAAAGGTACACGCTAACTTTTGTCGATGATTTTACTAGAAAAACATGGGCTTATTTTTTGAGAGAAAAATCCGAAGCTTTTGGCAAATTTAAAGAATTCAAAGTCTATGTTGAGAAACAAAGTGGCTTTAATTTAAAGACATTGAGATCGGATAGAGGTGGAGAATTTACTTCCAATGAATTTGACAATTATTGTAAAATTCATGGGGTGAAACGTCGGTTGACTGCTAGCTATACTCCTCAGCAAAACGGTATAGCAAAAAGAAAGAATAGAACACTTTTTGAAATGGCAAGAAGTATGCTAAAGGCTAAAGCATTACCGAAGAAGTTTTGGGCAGAAGCCGTTGCTTGTGCTGTATTTGTGTTGAATAGGTGTCCAACAAGGAGTGTTATTGGAAGAACCCCAAAAGAGGCTTGGAGTGGCAACAAGCCAGATGTTTCGTTCCTACGGGTATTTGGGTGCGTAGCATATCCCCATATACCGGACGAACGAAGAAAAAGTTGGATGATAAAAGCGAGAAGTGCATTTTCATTGGATATAGTAATGTGACTAAGGGTTATAAGCTATATAATCCTGTCACGGAGAAGGTAATTATTAGTAGGGATGTCCAATTTTTTGAAGATGAAGCCTAGGACTGGAACCAAAAGGCTGACCAGAAAGATATTCCTATGGAAGATGAACCATTGGTGAGGGAGACCGAAGAAGCTTCAATTGAAGATCCATCACTTTCACCTAGTAGTTCATCCTCCTCACCAGAAACGACTGCAGAACCGTTGATTCGTTGTTCACAACGACCGCAGAAGACGCCAGTAAAATTCAAGGATTATGTGGTCACAAGAGATGATGATAATGACAGTGACGAAATCACTGATGAAACAATGGTAAACTTTTGTTTATTTACATAATGTGACCCCATATCCTATGATGATGCAGCAGCAGATGAAAAATGGATCCAAGCAATGGATGAAGAAATCCACTCCATTGAAAAGAATGACACATGGTTGCTAACTTCTTTACCACCTGGTAAGAAGTCTATAGGTGTCAAGTGGGTGTACAAAACGAAGTACAAACCCAACGGTTAGGTGGACCGTTACAAAGCTAGACTAGTGGTGAAAGGCTACAAGCAAAAGCCAGGTATTGATTATTTTGAAGTATTTGCACCAGTGGCTCGAATGGATACCATTCGAATGATATTGGCACTTGCAGCTCAGAACCGTTGGAAAATCCATCAAATGGATGTGAAATCAGCATTCCTTAATGGTTTTCTCAATGAGGAAGTGTGGAGCAACCACAAGGTTATGTGAAGAAAGGGCGTGAAAATCAAGTTTATAAACTGAAGAAAGCGTTGTATGGGCTAAAACAAGCACCTCGAGCTTGGTACACGAGGATTGATACTTACCTGTTGGAGCATGGTTTTCAAAAGTGCCCTTATGAGCATACACTGTATATCAAGTCAAATACTAACGGTGATATTATAATTGTTTGCCTTTATGTTGATGATTTGATATTTACAGGAAGCTGTGAGAAGATGTTTGCTGAATTCAGGGAGGCCATGACAAGTCAATTTGAGATGACAGACTTGGGATTAATGTCCTATTTTCTGGGCCTTGAAGTGAAGCAGACAAATGAAGGCATATTTGTTTCATAGCAGAAGTATGCTAATGATATTTTGAAGCGATTCAATATGGAAACGTTCAAATCAATTCGAACTCCTGTAGCAAAACGATTGGAGTTGAAGAAAGAAGGAACTGGTGAACTGGTAAATCCCACTTATTTTAAAAGTATTGTTGGCAGTCTAAGATATTTGGCTACTACTAGGCCAGATATAACTTATGGCTTGGGAATTATTAGTCGGTTTATGGAGAAACCATACCAATCACATTTGCAAGCAACAAAAAGAATTTTAAGGTATGTCAGTGGAACTCATGATCATGGAATTTTATATTCTTACATTGACAATTTCAGTTTAGTGGGGTATACAGACAGTGATTGGGCAGGTGATACTGAAACGCGAAAGAGTACTTCCAAATATGCATTCTTTCTTGGTTCAGGAATAATTTCTTGGTCCTCAAAGAAACAACAAGTTATTGCACTCTCAACAGCTGAAGTAGAGTACATTGCAGTATCTTCAGCAGCGTGTCAAGTGATATGGCTTCATAGGATGCTTTTTGAGCTTATGCATGAACAAAAAGGTCCTACTAAATTGATGTGTGATAACAAATCCGCGATTGCATTAGCCAAGAATCCTATATTTCATGGCAGGAGCAAACATATTGACATCAAGTATCATTATATTCGTGAGCTGATTAAAGAAGGTGAGATTGAACTTGATTTCTGTAATCCGAAGACCAGATTGCAGATATTTTGACAAAACCTTTGAAGGCGGATGTGTTCGAGAAATTGAAGACAATGCTTGGTGTTGTCGTTTTTCAAAATCAATTTTAAGGGAGGCCGTTAGAAAATAGTAAAATTGATTTTGTATCTTAATTAGCTTATTTGTCTTTTAATTGTTTTTTGGCTAAGTGTGTGAAAGCAAGAGTTAGTCGATTTGTAAACCGCCAAAGAAACGTGTGCTGCAGCACCACACTTAAACCGCCATAGTAGATATCTCGTGAAGAAGCCAGAAGCTAATCAAAAGAATGGGCACACAATAAAATATTATTATACTTGCTCTGGAGGTTTCAAGAGCACGAAGGAAGTGAAACTTGCGGCTGACAATTTTTTATTCACATTGAAGACGGCAACAAGAAGACAGCCCACAATTTTGACTCCTTAGCCAAGAAGAAAAGTTTGGCGGTGGAGTTCAGGCGGTGAAGTTAGGCGGTGAAGATGCTTATAAATATAGGGTTACGTTAGTTTATTTAGTGTGTGAGATAGTGAGATTTTAGAGAGAGTTTTAAGCTTAGCAAAGCTTGTGTGTGTACTCCATTAAGCCTTTACAAGGCATATTGTACAATATAATCTCTCTTTGTGTGTTTACACTCTCTCCCTCCAAACCCTTTTGGTTCCAACAAAACCAAGATATACCCAAAAGAAAGAAAGAAACACCAATTGAAGATAAGCATCCAAGAAACAAAAAAAAGGAGCAGAGATGACGTCTGAAGAACGAAACCTTACCAAGAACGAGAAGAGCTCCAAGTCCAACCCTCTGTTTCTTTTGGGTTCATGAACAGAGCTTTCCTTTCTTGCTTCTTTTTTCCTGGGCGTCTAAACTCCACCCGTCTCTATTGCGAGCTTCACGATTTGACCGACGCCTGCTGAAAGCCACAGCTCCAACGTTTTCCCACTAAAACAATAGGAATCGGCGGCGGCTAGGGTTCCGGCGTGCGTTGAGATGAGAGATGGAGACCTGGATGGCGACGATCGAATGATTCGCCGGTGGCTAGGGTTCAACGTTGAGACAAGGGGTGGCAACAATGACGGCGAGGTGGAGGCGCGTCGATCGGAGGGCGGCAGCGGAATCCACAAGAAGCGCAATCGTTGGAGAAGAAGCCGAAGGGGAGGGGTTTTCGAAAACACGTCTGTTTGTGTTTGTTGGCTTGTTTGGAATAGGGGTGTTAATGTTTTTCGGGTCGAATAATGTTCCGACCTTGAACTCGACCCGAAACATGTATTTCTCTTGTTTTATATTTGTTATCCGAACAATATCAAGAATTGAAACATGTACCAAACTTGTTTCGTGTTCGGGTCGGATTTTTTGACACCCCTACTTGCCATGTTGGAAGACAAGAAGATGTTCGAATCAATTTAGCAATATTCGTCGGAGATGATTTTGTTCGAGAAGGCAGAGGATCTTCTCGCCCAAATGTTGAAGGCGAAGGGATCAATTTAGCATTATGGGGATCGTAATTTTAATCATGCTTGCCTCTTTCTTTCTTTCTTTCTTTCTTTCTTTCTTTCTTCTAGTTTAGATTTTTGTAGTTCTTATTCCTTCTACCCTTAATTTTTAAAATTTATTTTTTGGATAAATGCATTAAAAATTCTAAAATTTGGCAAAAAAGTGCAATTTAGTATTTAAACTTTTAAAAAGTGTAATTAAGTGCTAAAACTTATCATGAAAGTGCAATTGAGTCATGTCTTAAAACTTGTCAAATTAATTCAATCATGTCATTTCCTTTATTGCACTTTTTAAAAGTTTTAAGATTCGATTGTACTTTCGTGATAAATTTTAGGACTTGATTGCATTTTTTAAAAGTTTTAGGATTTAATTGCACTTTCGTGATAAATTTTAGAATTTAATTGCATTTTTTGAGAGTTTTAAAACCTAATTACACTTTTATGAATATTAGTGTAGTCATTCCTATTGTTATTATTTTTTTAATCTTTTACTCTTGTTCGTTTTAAATTTTAAAATTTCATCATAATTTGGAAATTTATGGCGCCACATCAGCATGATGTATCTTAAGGAAGTCATGTTAGTATTTTTTGTTACTCAAATTAGACAAAATTAACGGAATGATTTGATTATACTAATTTAACAAGTTTTAGGACTTGAATGCATTTTTTTAAGTTTAGAACTCCATTGCACTCTCACAAAAAACTTTTGATGCTCTTTTTTTTTATTGATGCCTAGGATCCGCCGAGCCCGCCAGGCTTACACCGGGCAGCCCATGACCCACAGAGTGCGCGATGCACCCTGGACCAAGCGTCAATTCCTAGGGGGAAGCTAGCACAGGACCCCACCATCATGGCCTCCCACTTAAGATGTGTTAGCAGCTGCGGAGTTTCGACCATGTGACCTTTACGATGAAGTGCCAAAAGCCGAATCAATTCAGCTGCCCACCGGTGGGTGGTAACTTTTGATGCATTTATCCCTAGATAAAATGATAAACCATCGAGCTTGTGCCTAGCCCTCTAATTTTCACTGAATAGGTCACGTTTCCGATGTAAATGCAATATTGGTAACTTGTTCTGTTTAAAGTAAGCATGAAGTTCAAGTTTAATAATGTCTTGTTTCACTATTCAGTGAAGTCTTTGGAATTTAAGTATAGTTTTTATATTAATTAACTTGATACTTGCTTCCAAATTGCTTTGCCATGTGTCCAGGTAAATTTTTCATGAGAACCATGTTTTATTTTTTAAGGTGAATTAAAATTTCGCCAAACAAGGAAGAAAATTGTAATGTAAAAATGGCTAAGATAGCCGACACATCACATCCTTCGTCTTTATAATAAAAAATCACGAGATGTATCCACCACCATAAGGAAAAACAAATCAAGGATGAAGAAAGTTCTTGGTCCCCAAGGCATGATCTTGCCGTGCGTAGGAAAAACTGCTCCAACCACTATGACCTCAGCTCCGCCATCATCCCTCCTTGATCTCCAAGGAATAAAATTAGATATATTAAAAATGACGTATAAATATTTCATCAATCTATTACATCACTACCATAAGGAAAAACAAATCAAGGATGAAGAAAGTTCTTGGTCCCCAAGGCATGATCTTGCCGTGCGTAGGAAAAACTGCTCCAACCACTGTGACCTCAGCTCCGCCATCATCCCTCCTTGATCTCCAAGGAATAAAATTAGATATATTAAAAATGACGAATAAATATTTCATCAATCTATTACATCACTATGTACATTAAATTTGTATATCGATACCAATATTACTCTTGTGAATAATACGGTCAGGAAGTAACAACCACTAGAATTGCTAACTCCTAAGGGTATTACCTCGTAGGTGTTTCGCACTAGCCATTAGAACGTTCGATTTTCAGTAATAGCTCCCGTTCACTCGAGTTGGCCTGTTCTAAGGCATCAGGAGACGCGAGTCGTAGTAAAGTCAAGGTTGTCCTAGGCCAGATGCTAACTGAATCATTGCCATAAGATGGCCTTACAAAAATGACAATGCGTAGCTCATATAAGAACTGAAATTAGGGTTATTTGTTCGATCCTCACCCAACCTTGGCCATAACTCACTCGCCCACCATCACTCACCTATCGTCGCTTGGCCACCGTCACTCGGCCACTATCATACTTGCTCAACCAGGTGAGCAAGGAGAGGCTGAGGTTGTTGCTCAGGCAAGAAGCGGTAGGAAGAATAGGAGGCGAGGGCAGAAGAGGAGGAAGAAGGGTCGAAGGTGGAGAGAGCGAAGATAAGGAGGGTGAGAGAGACAAGGAGTGCGCATTTGGAGATGGTGGATTGGGCTCTGCTCAAGAAGCGACTAAAGTGGGTCCTTCTGAAAGAGGAAGGAGAAGGAGGAGGAGGAGAAGAGCTTGGGCTTGTCGACAATGTCAGATGAACTGGAGGTGGAGCGGTGATAGTGTTGGTTTTGTTCTTTGGGGAAGAAGACGAGGAGGAAGCCCATGCCCCCCCGTCATTTTGTTATTTGGATGTTGATTATCTCTCTCTCTCAAAATTAATAAAAAAAGTGTCAATTTGGGGATTTAGGGTTCTTACTTGGGGAAAATATGCCAAACGGCGTCATTTTGTTATTTGGATGTTGATTATACGCTCTGGCGAACCCCTTCAGCTTCAAAATTAATAAAAAAAAAAGTGTCATGTTGAATTTTTGGTCAATTAGATTGACATTAGCATTAAAATGATCGTTGTTCAAACTTTTTCGCACTTAAATGATCCAAAATAAAATTTTGGGACCAAAGTGAATGTTGCACACAACTTTTGGCACTTCTAGTGTACTTACCCCAATATCTGGCGTTGTTCTTTCACGAGCACTTCTAAAGGCAAGAATTAGGTAGCCGGCAGCGGGTTTGCAAAGCACGGGAAGTCCAGCTTGGCATTAGAGCCCATAAGGCTTGTCAAGTCCACGGGTTGCTAATCTTGAAGAGACTAAAGGTACAACATTAGTCTGAGGAATGCCACACCTAATAGGATGAACATGTACAAAGAGATGCCGAACTCGATGGCCCTATCGATCACCGGAGTGCAGAACATGTCAACGACGAGTCCCTTGAGCCTCGATGAGCAACAGGTCGAGAGGTTGGCGATGGCTTCTCTGATTCCAGCTTTGTTGCTCTCCATAAACTGATCGAGAAATGCCAAACGGTGTCATTTTGTTATTTGGATGTTGATTATACGCTTTGGTGAACCCCTTTAGCTTCAAAATTAATAAAAAAAAGTGTCATGTTGAATTTTCGGTCAATTAGATTGACGTTAGCATTGAAATGATCGTTGTTCAAACTTTTTCGCACTTAAATGATCTAAAATAAAATTTTGGGACCAAAGTGAGTGCCGCACACAACTTTTGACACTTCTAGTGTACTTACCCCAATATCTGGCAGTGTTCTTTCACGAGAACTTCTGAAGGCAAGAATTAGGTAGCTGGCAGCGGGTTTGCAAAGCACGGGAAGTCCAGCTTGGCATTAGAGCCCATAAGGCTTGTCGGGTCCACGGGTTGCTAATGTTGAAGAGACTGAAGGTACAACATTAGTCTGAGGAATGCCACACCTAACAGGATGAACATGTACAAAGAGATGCCGAACTCGATGGCCCTGTCGATCACCGGAGTGCAAAACATGTCAACGACGAGCCCCTTGAGCCTCGATGAGCCATAGGTGGAGAGGTTGGCGATGGCTTCTCTGATTCCGGTTTTTTTGCTCTCCATAAACTGATTGAGAAAGGCCATTCGGGATGCCTCCAGGGAGAGGTTTTGTTTGGGGACGAGGATGAAGTGGATGCGGGTGGTGACGAAGGCGGTGAACAACTTGGCACGTGGTATTCAAAGTTCAGTATAGCCCTTACAACCATCAATTTCAAACAACCAAGGCATGATTATGCTCTTTTCACATGGACAAAATGTACGTTATCAATCTATAATATATGTTGATGACATACTTGTTATGGAAAATGATGAATTGGCCATCAAGAGTCTTAAAGAGTATCTACACTCTATTTTCATATTAAAGACTTAGGACCCCTTAAAAATTTCATTGGTATTGAGATTGCTCACTCAAACTTAAGGATTTCTCTCAACCACTGGAAAGTTATGTTAAAGATTATATCAGAAGTAGGCTCATCAAGACATAAATCAATTGTCATTCCTATCGAATAGAATGTCAAGTTAACTATGTTTGATTATGACGCCAAATCATCTTCTAAGATTGATGACCCACTACTTGAAGATCCAACGCACTATCAAAGGCTTATAGGGAAACTCATATATTTGACCATGACTAGACTGGATATTATCTAGTATAGACACTCAATCAATTCATATATAAACTGAAGGAGTCTCACATGAATGCGGTCTTGAAGGTTGTAAATTTTTTAAATAAATATCCGGGTTTTGGAATACTTCTTTCTCGAGATTGCAATTTGGAAATTACAGCTTATTATGACATAGACTTTGCCACGTGTCCCTTCGAAGATCAATGACTAGCTTTTGCATTAAGCTAGGAAAGTCTTTCCTTTCGTGGAAAACGAGTAAGTAGTCAACTGTATCATTATCATCTGATGAAGTTGAGTACCGAGTTATGGCCAAAGCCATTTGCAAAATAGCTTGGATTTGAGGCTTGTTTTCAGACCTTGGTGTACAAGTCAAAGGGCCAATGAATTTATTCTGTGACAATGATGTGGCACTAAAACTTGCAGCAAATCCCATATTTCATGAGAGAATGAAACATATTGAAATAGATTGCCATTACACTTGAGATAAAATCCAAGAAGGGGTAATCAAGACAAATGGAACATGAACCACAGAATAACTCGCCGATATCTTTACCAAGCCATTATGTCAAAGACATCACACATATCTACTAGGCAAGTTAGGCATCTTGGATATGTATAGGTCACTAGCTTGAGGGTGGTGTTGGAGATATGCAAGGATCAATAGTTGATTGTGATTGATCAATACAAGATTATCTAGGATTATGATTGATTAATTATATCAATCCAAGATTGGATTTGATTCCATGTATCTTCTTTATTATTTCCTTAGTTAAGTTTTCATTGTATTATAAATAGGATATAGTACAATGTAAAGAAGTGTGTCGAATATATACAAATACACATCGTTCCCTTCGCTTTTTTCCTCTTCTTCAAATTCTGTCAGGTATCGGAGTTGCATTTGCAAATTCCCTAGACGAGATGTCTGCATCACTATAAGGACAATTAAATCATGCATTGAAGAAAATGTCTTGGTCCCCAAGTCACGATCTTGCCATGCATGGTGAATCTAGTCAACCACTTTGATCACAACTCCTTGATGTTAGTATAAGAAAGACGTGTAACATATGCTTTTAATACTGTCGCATCACTACATATAATCAACTTGTATAACGAAATTGATATTCCCTTTTGTGAATAAGACAATCGGGAATTAACACCCTTTGACATCCGTTAAATATGGCCTTCCTCGTAAAACCATCTCATATGACGGGCAAGAAAGGGGCAATTAGCACGTCTTACGGTATCCTACGTGGTCCATGAATATGTGGGTCCTTTGCATTCCACGAGGGGTCAAATCAAATTTACATTTTCGACTAAAGTTTAATTCCGCTAAATATGCTAACTCCGAAATTCTTTATAATCTTCCCCTCCCCATTACACGCCAAGCAAGAACAGAGGGCCCTAACTTTCAGAAGCAGGAATGAGGAGAGCAATGGACGCAAAAGAGAAGAAGGAAAACAAACCTTGGGAGGGGAAAGCAAGAGCAAAATGAAATTCATTCTCGGAGATCAAGGAGGTGCAAGGACACGAAAATCTACCATATGGGATTTTAACCATGATATCATTTTGAACACATTCTATATTCGTCGTTACCTTTGGAGATTATAACTCGTGGGCCAAACCCAAACTGACTGGTTCAACATAAAACATGTCAAGGTCGATGAGAATCAACATGGATTACGTCACTACCTATCCTTGGAAAGGGAATAGGTATAGGGATATTACCTAAAAAACGGGTCTACGGCCCATGATCAGGCACGGGCTTTCTCAAGCTCATATCTCACATGACATTGCGTGTTCAAATTGAGTGTATGAAAATTTTATAAAAAATGAGTCACCACTAACTTATTAGAGTCGGCTAGAAATCAAGTGAGGTATATGACTGTACCTCACTTACTATACAACTAGAGAATCTAGAATCAAGAACTTGATTATACTAATTAACAAATTAGTGCCATTTTGGTACCTAAATTAGTTCATTTAAAAAAAAAAAAAAAGATCTTTTTTTCATTAGGCAGTTTGAATTTATTTTATACTTATTAACTAATAAGTGAGGTGATCATATGGATGCACAATCATTAACATAATAATGGCCACCAAAGAAAGCATTAAATAGATTGCATGGGATAGCAAATACTTAACACTTAATAAAAGATAAATGTTAATCCTGACTAGACTAAAAGGAAACCGGAATCAACCTATCAATATTATGCAATCAAAGACATTTGTCTCTTAGAATAATTGAAATTCTAATGTAGAGCCTTAAGAGCTTGTTTAATTTAAAGCATGATTTTCACCAAGCTATTTCTAAGAAATTAAAATTTTGAAACTTTTCTTGAATTTATAGGAATTTTTAAATATTTTTAATTTTTTTGAATTTTCTAAGAAAAGATTTTTATGGATTTTCTATTTTTTCAAATTTTTTTTTTTTTATGTTTTTCCAAATTTTGAATTTATCGTTGATTTTTATTTATTATTTCCTAAGAATTTTTTTTATCATTTTCGAATTTTTAATAATTTTTTAAAAATATTTTTCGAAATTTTTAAATTTATTTATTATTGTTCTCCTCGGGGAACAGGTTCGGACCAGGTTTATCCGATGTGGCCATCGACTCGACCAAAACCCGGATCCAATCCATGTTGGATTAAAACCGATTTTTTAATACTTTCATATGTTTTTTGATTTTCTGATTTTCTTTCTCTCTTTTGTCTTTTTCCCATTTTGTCTTTTTCTGCCCATCTTCTTCGTCCTCCAGGAGCACTCCTCCTCCTTCCCCGAACGCTCATCACGATTCTCGCCTGCAACCCCTTTTTCCAGAACCACGAGGACTCGACGCCACTACCATGGTGAGCCTTCGCCGGCGTTCCAGACGCCGCTAGCTGACACCCAACCTCACACCGGTTGTCCACCCCGACCTCCACTCGTCGGCCGACCTTGCCCCTATTGGCCAAACCGAAGGCCAGCCCGTTAAGCCAATTAAGCCCATGTAGTTCTCTCTTTTGATAACTCATCCCACAGAATGTCATCCTTTCCTTGCACGCCCAGAACCCAAAATTCCAGTCCAGAACCCCACCTTTCACAGTCGGCTAAACCGCCTTCTCATTCACCAGGTTTCCACCGCCATTGGTCACCACGCCCGACCATCGTCACGGGTCACCACCACAACATCTTTATTCACGGAAATGCCATCATTAGCTCGCAACCAACGTCTCCGAACATTACGATCACAGCTCCAAGAGTATTCACAAGGACAATATCAAAGCACCCAGCAAAGACAACTGGAAGTTTCAAGAGTTTCGGACTCGATGGAAACGAAATTTTTGGCCGAAAACGCACTCAATAATCAAGAGCCGCTTGCACTGGACAGCAAAAATTCGAAAGAGCAAATATGGACCTATTCGGGGGTCGAGTTCACAGCTAAACTCAAGAGAAATCGACGAGCGACGTTCAGACTTAAGAGAAACCGACTCGGTCAGGTCCGACGCGAGTGAGGACTAAAGAAATCGAGCTTGCTTTGCTCTTTCGAAATCAAGCAGGACGAGGCAAAGAAAGGGACGGAACGAGCACTCAATCGCGGAGAACTCAAGCCGCGGGCATCGTCGGCGGCGAAGGTTGAGAATAGCGACTCCAAACTCGTGTCTTGCTTCAGTCCATTCCACCGAGGTCAGGGACGGCGACGACGAATGGCAGCGGGGCGACGTCGGTCGGTTGTGGCTCCGAGGTTTCATGTGGGGCTTCAATGGCGACCGTGCCCAGAGAAGAGAGACCCAGATGCTTCTTTTTCTCTCTTTTCGTTAGAGTAAAGACGCCAAGGAGTGAGGAGCTGGAAGGAGACGGTGGAGGTGGCTTGTCGGGTGAGTTTCAGGGGAAATGATGGGGAATGCTTTTTTTTTCCCTTCTTTTTCAGAAAAAATGCACCCTGAAGATGGTGGGCCGACGCTCCTTCCTCAGTGGAAAAACCGTGCTCTCCCTTTGTGAAGCTTAGAGATGGCGCTTCTCTGAAGCATGGAAGAAGATGGTCCTCTCTCCCCCTTCCCACCCTCGTCTCTCTCTCGCCTCTGTTCCAACGACGATAGCTGCCTCCCATTGACCGATCGTACCGTCCTCCTTTTTGTCAATTTTTTGAAGGAGGGGCTGGGCTAGGCTAATGCTGGCCCTAGCCCCGCCTGGATGCGTTTTCTTAATTAAAAAAAAAAGTTTAATTTTTTAGAATTTTTTTTAATAATAGTAATGCAAATATTCATAATGTCTATATGCGATGCAATTCGTGTTAATGAAAATTATTAACTTTACCTTTTACTTCCGTTTTTTAGAGACTAATTCCTAATTTTTTACGCGAATAAATCCTAAGTAAAAAGGAAAAATTCAAGTGTCGACATATTATAGCCACAAACGCACTAGAAAAATCAAACATGATTTCTATAGGCATAGAAACCCTAAAACACCACCTACAAGTAATCATAGAATCAAAATACCAATAGTGATCAACCTACCATCCTACCCTCTCTCCTAGCTAAATAAAGGCTCATTGACTGCAGACATCCTCGATGAAGCGAGCCAAAGACAAGTAAGAAGAGCCACCCTCCATCAAAGCCTTCCTACTCTTCTCGCTCACTTCCTTCACTTTCTTCCTCCTCTGCCCAGCCTCCTCGCCCTCCATTAACTTCCTTATCCCTCCCTCTATTTCATTTGCCATCACGACATCGTCACTACCTTTGACCGGATCTCTTCGATAATCCATCTTGATCTCCGCCGCGAGACCAAGCTCCACCACCAAGTGGAATGCATTGAAATGTTGCTCCGCATACTGGGGCCATGTGGCGACCGGCACGCCGAACCATATGCTTTCTAGGGTGGAGTTCCACCCGCAGTGAGACACAAACCCTCCGATGGCTGGGTGGGCCAAGATTGCGACCTGTGGGGCCCACCCGATCACTCTCCCGACCCCTGCTGTACTATTAAGAAAACCCTCGGGCAGGACCACTGCGGGATCTGCGTAGTCTCTGGGGGCTTCCAGCTTGCCCTTCACCGGAGGCTGTCGTAAGGACCACAGGAAGCGGTACCTGCTCCGCTCTAACGCGTAGGCAATCTCTTTTGCCTGGTGCTCGTCGAAGCACCCCCCGCTCCCGAAGCACAGGAACACCACTGACGCATCTGGCTGCTGGTCGAGCCAGTCCAGGATCTCGAAACCCTTTTTGCTCTCAACCTTGATGTTTAGTATGGGGCCCACGGAGTACACCGTAGATGCTCCAAGGCTGGCCAGGGCTTCCACAGCGTGCGGTTCGAGCTCAGCGAACGTATTTACCAAAATTCCCTTGGTTTCCCTATACCTCATGGGGAGGTCCAAGAATATCCGGCAGTCTTCTTCCATAAACACTTCAGAGGGCAAGAACTTGGCGGCGGGCAGCGGGTTAGATAAGCACGGGAAGTCCAGCTCGGCGTCAGAGCCCTTGAGCCTGGTTGGGTCCATGTGTTGCTCGTCTCGGAGAGACTGGAGGTGCAGCGTGACTCCGAGGAACGCCGCGCCTGATGGGAAGAAAATGTAGGAAGGGACGCCGAACTCAACAGCCACGTCGATCATTGAGGTGCAAAACAAGTCAAGGACAAGCCCAGCGAGCCGTGGCGACCCTTGGGCAGAGAGCTCAGCGACAGCTTCTCGGAGGTCGGCTTTGTAGCTCTCCATGAAGTGATAGACGAAGGCGAAGAAAGACGTCCTCGGGGAGTGGCTTCGCCTAGGGAGGAGGACGAAGCGGATGCGGTCAGCCACGGAGGCGGTGAGCGACTCGATGTGGGAATCAATCTCCGATTCAAAGGGGAACTTCATGATGAGGACGGTGACGAAGAGGCGATCGTCGCGGTGGACGAGGAGCTTGGCCATCTCCACCATCGACACCAGGTGGCCGGGGCCCGGACATGGGATGAACACGAGCTCGGATTTAGCACTCATGATGACGACAATGCCTACGAAAATTCTTCTTTTCCTAACTGAGTTCACTCGGTTGCGAAGATGATAACGAGGTGGAGGCTCTTATGGATCTCAATTTGTGAGTCTTCAGTTAGTGGGAATGAAGGAAGCAGCCAAAGAGATGGGGATTGATTTATAGGAAGAGGTGATGACGTCGTGCTGGTTGAGGTCTGCGTCACTGTCTGGTTCACTTTTCCTTGGTCGAAATCGCCCTCTAGTTTGACTTGCGTTTGTTGGATTCTAAGTTTGGATATTGCTCGGTGTTGGTTTACTCCACGAGAAATTCTAAAACCACCCCGGCTCACGTCAACCGATGCATCCAATTAAATCAATGCGAAAATTGCTAAAAAAATAAATGAAAAATAATTAAAAAAACACTTGAGATTTACATAGTTTGATCCAAATATCGATACCTACTCTACGTGGAGAATGAACGACAAATACTCCACTAATTAATTAGAGAATTATAGAGTTATAATCACTTACATATAGATTACGGCCAAATCTACAGTGTTTAGACTCACAAAGAATTACCTCACTGAGCAAAACATTTATGTTTCTACAGAGAAAACATTTATGTTTCTACAAAGAAAACGTCACAATTCGAGTGTAGAATACTTTGCAAAAATCGCTGTTCGGAGCCTGGTGGTTCAAGGAAGTCCCCGCTGTGCGTCAGCTGTGCGGCTGTCGCTGGAGGAGAAAATAAAAGCAAAATCCACGTCCTTTTATTTTTCTCTTACCTCACATGCCCTCTTACCATAGCATTCTATGTATGTATGTATGTGTGTGTATATATTCTTTTACTGTACGAAGGATGTCAATCGTTGATCGGTCAAACCCTTGTGCTACAAGTAGGCCGACATCTTTCCTTATTTAAGTTACTTCTTTATTTGAATTCACTACCCAAGTAAATTCAAGATTATTATTTCAAAGAAAGGCAAAATAAATAAATAAAAAATCAAAGTCCAATTAGGACTCTTTCATTGACAACTCATCTAACACAGACCAGTTTACATCATCCAATTGGGTTGTGTCTTGTGCACATTTCAAACTTAAGATATTAATTTAACATAGATAATGTTAGTGGGTTGAATGTGAGATAGACAAGATTTAAAGGATGAAATGTATTGGGCTCATATGCATCTCAATGCATTCGAGAAGCTATTTTCACGTTGAAAATATTGAGTGATTTATATAATGGTTCATCATGATAGATCGAGAAGTTATTATATAATCTGTAGATTATTTAGACCAATATCAACAATAAAACGAAGATAGGATAAGATAAAGGTGGTAAGGATTGGCGGATAGAGTAGGAAAGATAGCCTTTATCCTACATTTTTTTACTTGAAGATGTGATCTCTAAGATTCCGAACAAGGGACCATACATTTCATGTGGGGAAGGTGGGGGTTCAAATCTCCACCTTCTTGGGGGGTTGGGGTGGGGATTATTTAGTTTCAAGTGTGGGTTTCAACTCTCACGCTTTGCAAGGAGGTAGGCAAAAGTCTTAGAGTGAGAGTTAATGTAAAAATATAGTAAGACCGACAAAATAAAAATAAAAAAATCTTTTTCAAATTCGAAAAGGTGGGAAAGGTTTGAGGACAGCTAAAAGTTGTTGGCTTGTAATTATCATCAAAGGATCTCTCATGAAAGTGCAATTGAGTCTAAGAATTTATAAAAAATATAATCAAGTCCCAAAATTTGTCAAATTGGTTCAATCGAGTCATTTTGTCAACTCCGTTTAATTTAGTTAATGGAAAATATTGACGTATATTATTTTATTACTTTCTTAAGATATATGGCACCCACTAAATGCCACATCGAAAAAAAAAAAAAAAAATTAAAAATACAAAAAAATAGATTAACAAGTATAAAAACTAAAAAGTTTTAAAAAGAAGAAAAAACCAAACTCATCCACAGCTTGGCTAAGCCCTTCTCAATGGCTACCATCATAGTCGCCGGGAAGGGCCAATGGAGCTCGCCTGGCAACCCTCCTTGAGCAAGCCTTTGGCAGCCCCCGACGAGGACCTGCTAGCCTAGATTTGGGGGAGCACACAACCCTCGCCGTAGAACTGAGCAAGGGTCACTGGCCCTCGCTTGGGCCCACGAGGGTAGCTGAACTTTGGAAAGGCCTGAACGACCACCTCTGGCCCTTTCCAACGGCTATGGTAGTGGCAACTGACAAGGGCTTTACCAAGCTGTAGATGACCTTTTTTTTTTTTTTTTCTTTTTTATTATTGTCTTTCTATTTTTTTAATTTAATTTTGTTTGTATTTCTTTAATTTTTTTCTGATGTGGCGCTTAGAGGGCACCGTGTCATTGCCATGTGTCTTAAGAAAGTAATAAAATAAGACACATCAGTATTTTCTATTAGCTAAATTGAACAAAATTAACATAAGAATTTGATTAAACCAATTTGACAAGTTTTATGACTTAATTGCACATTTTATGACAAGTTTTAAGACTTTAGTGCACATATCTTAAAAATATTGGCATGGCAGAATTTTGAGGTCATGTTCTATACTGCATTTTTCCAGATTTTAGATACTAGAGTCATTTTGCTTATGGATAACATGTCTGCATCTAATAACACAGAAGTCCGATTGTAAATTGTATTCAAATTGGCCCGACATGCGAAATCAGCTGGAATTTAGAAGAAGGGGGCCTTGAGGTTATTTAAATTTTCAAGACCGAGCCCGCTTGAGTTCGATCTCTATCCGAAATTCTTGCTTGGCCGGATGAGTACGTGTGCGATGCATATGTGGGGTTGGTTACTTTTCGGAAAGAAAACGACGGCTAAATAAGAATATTTAGCGCTAGTACCATACAGGAAATGCGAATCTGGCCAAAACAGAAAGGAACGGAGGAAAAACTTGACTAGGATTCTCGATTTGAACGTGGCTTTTCACGGTTAAATTGGGCAAGATATTCTTGGGTATATGGGATATATTCAAGGTTGACTACGAGGGGCATACATCGGGCCTGAGGAAGACAAAACAGGAGAATACGGTGAACTCGCAGTATAAAACACAAGCAAGCATGGAGCAAGGGAAGGCCGCACGCTCAAGACAGAATAAAAAATAAAAGCAAAAGGATCTGGTCAAGCAAGGGGCAAACAAAAGTACACCGAACTAAAGAAATGGTGGAATTTGGACTTTGTTTGATGTTGCTTTTATTTCACAAAAAATTAATAATTTTAAAAAAAAAATATTGTTTATATCAATTCAAAAATTAGTTCACGAGAAATGCTTTCATTATTGACAGTAATTTATGTCTCATTATTTTCATGAACGATAGAAAAATATTTTTTGTTACCGAAGATTGGTTGGTTCAACTTGTGAGATTCAAACTGTCCACTCATCATGTCTAGGTTCAAATAGTATTGGTATAACCTAGGATTGACATGGGGTAAACTCCCCTCCTAAACTTTGTCATACTATAGATTCACAATATCACTTTATGATGAGGTGAAATCTTCATCACTGTGTTCCTGAGAGAGCACTACACGTCTTGCTCTTTTTAGCTGTAGAGCAAGCTGGATCTTTTCCAAATTTTCTTTGGCGACTTCGACTCTCTTCCTGTGAGGTGTGGATGTGCTGGGGCCAGGTACATCAGATTCCATTTGAGGCATGATAGGCCAGGGCAAACACACACACGCAGTTTGTTCATTTATGTACGACTAGCGACAAACTCTTATTGCCGCATCATTTGCTAGAGTTCGTCGGAGCATTTGATGAAAACAGGTTGGCATCGGCGGTGTTTATCGTGTTAAGACCCCAAACTTCCGTTTCCATCTTTCCACTAATTCGATTGTGTGAGCCGACTAATGTTTTACTTTGGTTTGATCTGAGTGTTGATCCCTCGATGTGCTCACAATCCAAATTGAAAACACAGAGCAACCTGTCTTGAATATGGTTTAATTTGAACAAATTCTCATTGCCTTTGGTCTTAGTTTGATGTTTTCCCATGAATATCTAGCAATTGATGTCACAACGCTCGCTGTTTAAATTTATTTCAATGTTGATATCTAGTTCATAATTTCTTCTGTATTTTGAATTGGTTTACATGATTTCCACTCGTACTCGCTTTCATAATCGATGGAGAAACACTCTTGGATTGTTGTGGTTTCTGTAGCATGGTTTAGGCCCGTTTTAGAGCACATGAACGTCCGTTGTATAAGTCTGGACAGCAGTATTACTTTAGTTTTCTTTTTTATATTGTTAGTTTCATTTTTGTCAATTTTAGAATGCATCATCATCATTTGGATTAAGAAATTTATATTTGATGCACGTTTATTTTCATTTATATCTCACGTTGTCCTGTCCTAGAATAAGACAATGTATAATGGTACCCGACATGGCTTTGGTATTTTCTCGTCCTTTACCTGTTATTATTATTGATTGACTTAATTTATATTATTGGAGCACCTATGCATGGATTGTTAGATGAATATTAGGGAATACAATTGGAAATATTACATGAATTGTTTTTTCACAAAAGAGAAAAATGTATTAACAAGAAGCATTAGACAACTCTACCTTCATAAAGTCTTCTCGATCTTTTTCTTTATTTAGGTCGATCTTAGAGTATATTTTTCACCTTTGGCTCGCAAAAGTAAGGTGGGTTGGCTCCTACATCTTACTTGACTCCTAACCAGTCTTAGATTAGGAGAGGGGCGACATCTGATTAAAAATGAAATGAAATAATTAATGAAAAATCAAGCCGTGATCCATAGAGTTTCAAAGAGTTTGTGCGAAGTGTAAGCACCACCTCATAAGAAGGTTTTTGTGCCCCCTTAGCAATCCATCAAACTTCCTCAGAGTTCACTTCAAGAGGGTCGTGATAGGAGCATGTGTGAATTTTGTTAGAGAAATTATAAATGAGAGATTTGATGTGGTTTGGAGTTGTTGATATATCATAATTAGTTCATAACGCATCAACTTAAACGAAAGTGTATCCACCTAGATATGATGACAAACTCAGATTTAGGCTCTCTCTTGACAATCTCACTAAGGAAAGGTATTGAACTTTTGCTGCATGTTCTCAATAGATGGTATCACAACTATTGTTGATTAGTGAGCCCCAATGGGTTCTAATATTTTTAAAATATCTCAATAAATAAATCTCACGATCAACATGTGTTTTAAGTGAAAATTGCCATTTCGAATGATCTGATGAGACTAGAGCAAGGGCTAAGGCTAGCATAAGGTTATGGTAATGTAGTCTAAAGTTGGCAGTTGATTGTGGTAGCCATGCATAGTTACAGGTACATTACAAGATGAAAATTTACATTGAGATATACTAATACGGGAGGATGTATTGATAAAGGGCCAAATCCTCAAAAGAGAATATCATGAAGTTATATTTCTCACAGACAAATTTGACCTCCTTGGACCTGAGAAAATCCTTAAAAGACTTATGGGAGAAATGACAGGGGAAAGAACCCTTGAGGGGTGGGACTCCCCACTGCACACTCCCGTATTCCCTCCTCTCCAGGAAGAAAAATATATGGAGAGCAATTGGGGAGGTGTTAGGCATGCAAGCAACAAGATGTTAAAATAAAGAACACAATCTTGTTAGCCCACTTGGATTACCAGGCACACGGGCACCCTCAACAGGGGAAGTCGAACTCTTTGCAACTTGATGAGGTTACCTCGTAACCAGACACCAAGGATCCAAGTATACTCCCGGTGATAGTTTATTGGGAAATAAAGTTATATCTTTCATGGACAAATTTAACCCCTACTTTTCATATGTTCCAAAGAAAATAGTACAAATTCTCACTCAGTGAAAAAAAAAAAAAAAAAAAAAAATAGTCACCGTGATCCTTTCCATCTAAGCAATCCTTAGGTGATATTTGATGTGGCTAACCACGTAGAGGTAACGTATAATCCAATATTCATTTTTCTCTAAATTACTAGAAAATCTTACTATGGGCGTTATAGCAAATGCATTGCCATTGTTTATAAATGGGAGAATTACAAAAAAAAAAAAAAAAAAAAAAAAATCTAAATCTATTATAAGTGTCAATTCAGTTATAATTTTTTTTTTTTTACTACTTCAATTCTAAACCTTTTTCATTTGTGTCAATTCAATCCATCTGGCCAATTTGGTCCACATTGACAACATTTCACAAATTTTTATATATTTTTATATTTTATTCTTTTTTTTTTTTTTTAAAATTTTCCCCCTTCCCAAAGGTCTGGCGAGGATTGCCAACCGATCCTTGCCGCCCACGGGCATATTAAAACTACTCCTCCACTTTGAACACGGCAACACAATCATCCCTCCTTGATGTCCAAGTACTAGTATTTATCCCCATTTTATAAAGTCCAGACAACACCATGCACATTGACCAACTGATATTTATTTTTAAAATGAACTTACTAAAATACAAAATTAGATCTATCGAGAATGACGCATAAAAATATTATTAATACGTCACATCACTACATACATTGAACTTATATGTTGATATTGACATATATATTTATATATTGTGAATAAGACGGTTGCGAATTAACAACTACCGGCATCCGCATGAACTTTATCATCTTACGTGAGATTATGTTTCTTTGAATTATTTGTGCAGTCTTAAACGTCATCTCCTTAAACTTTATTGCATTCCATTTATCTCGCGAGATTTTGGCCTACATGGGATTCGAGCTACCAACCATTAAATGCACCTTCCTTGCAAAACCGTCTCATCTTATTATTTTACTCGGTCCATGAATCTGAATCTGCAGGCCGCCGATTTCCTCTTGTAATAAACAGAAAGCAAAAAAAAAAAAAAAAAAAAAAAAAAAAAAAAAATGAAAATCCTTTGGCGTTCCATATGGGGTCAAACCAAATTTACATTCCTCAAGTGAAGGTTCAATTTTGCTATATTCCCTAATGCTTTCCACACTACACTTTCAAAAGCAGGAATGAGAATAGCGCTGGAGGTGGAAGCAAGAGCAAAATGGAATCTATCTATGGCTGGAGATCAAGGAGGGATGGTTGCCGGTCAATTTGTTTTGTTTGAACATTTTCTATAACTTGTCTTTTACCTTTGCACGGCTCCACACAAAACACGCCAAAGGGTCGACAAGAATCAACATGGTTTATTGTTACAAAAGACACTAGAACAGTCCGGGATGGATTGGAGTCCTAGATACGCTGAAACACATACGCCGAGTAATCATAGAATTGAAATACCAACAGCCTCCTAAGCTAAATGGACGTTCACTGACTCCAGACATCCTCGATGAATCGACCCAAAGACAGGTAGGAAGAGACACCCTCCATGAAAGCCTTCCTGCTCTTCTCGCTCATCTCATTCACCTTCTTCCTCCTCTCCTTGGCCTAAGCCTTCTTACCCCTCCCTCTATCTCATCCACCGTCACGATGCCATCACTACCTCTAACGAGATCTCTCCGGTAATCCATCTTGATCTCTACCGCGAGGCCAAGCTCCACCACCAGTTGGAACGCATTGAACTCCACATTGATTCCAAATATAACACGTCATTGCCTTTGACGAGATCCCTCTGATGGTCCATCTTGATCTCTGCCGCGAGGCCAAGCACCACCACCAGTTGGAAAGCGTTAATCGTAATAGCTGTGCATAGTTACGGGTACATTACAACGTGAAAATTTAAGTTAAGATATGTTGATACAGAAGGATGTATAAATAAAGGGCCAAATCCCCAAAAGAGAATATCATGAAGTTATATTTCTCATGGACAAATTTGACCTCCTTGGACTTGAGCACATCCTTAAAATGCTTAAGGGAGAAATGACAGAGTGAAGAGTCCTCGAGGGGTGGTACTCCCAGCTGCACACTCCTGTATTCCCTCTTCTCCAAGAAGAAAAATATATGGAGAGCAATTGGAGAGGTGTTGGGCATGTGGGCAACAAGACGTTAAAATAAGAAATGCAGTTCTATTGGTCCACTTGAATTACCAAGCAGGCAGAATGGCCTTCACTTGGGAGATCGAACTCTCTGCAACTTAATGAGGTTACCTTGTAACCAGACACCAAGGATCCGAGTTGTACTCCTAGTTATAGGTTATTGGGAAATGAATTTATATCTCTCATGGACAAATTTAGCCCCCACTTTTCACATGTTCCAAAAAAAATAGTACAAACTCTCACTCAATGAACAAAAATAGTCGCCATAATCCAAGATTTATTTTTCTCTAAATTACCAAGAAATCTTACTGTGGGCGTTACAACAAATGCATTGCCATCCTATACAAATGAGAGAATTATAAAAAAACATAAGAATTTATAAACCTATTCCAATTGTGCTAGTCCGTCATAAACTCTTTTTTTTACTAATTCAATCTTAAGCCTTTTGCATGTATGCCAACATAGTTCATCTGACCAATTTTGGCCAGCAATGTTGACGGCATTTCACAAATTTTTATATACTTTTATATTCTTTTCTTTTCTGTTCTTTAATTTTCACCCTTCCCTTAGGGCCAGCAAGTATGTCGGCCGATCCTTGCTGACGACAGGCATATTAAAACTACTCCCCACTTAGAACACGGCAATGCAATCATCCCTCCTTGATGTACAAGTAATAGTACTTATCCCCCATTTTATAAAGTCAAAAGAAAAGTCAAAAGAATGCCTTGGGCATAGGGGTAAGCATTGTTCTAGTGGCGGTTTTCACCTTGGAATTGAGAACTGCCCATTAAGGACCAGTTCTAATTTTTGGAAATCGAGAACCATCTATCGGTTCTATGGATTCACCCAAGAATTAGACCACTAGTCTGATCTGGTTCCTGAGTGGGTCCATGGAATCGATCTCCAATCCCTACAAATTGCATTCATAAATAAATATCATGGCGAACATTGTTTCTATTTAGAGCACCAAAGTTTGTTTGACCTTAAATTTGGGTTGAACTTCGAACCATTGATTTTGATTAAAGATTGAAAACTATAAGGCAGAATGAGTAGATAATAGTTGTTAGCTAGGAGCTTAATTTATTCAAAGGGCATAGTGTGGTTCTCTTAGGGTTTCACAACACTAGGAGCATGTGGAAAATTAGAACTCCTAACCTACACAAAAATTTAAAAAGTTAATCATTTGATCCATCTATTTTCAACCTCAACCTAATATAATCACGAGGATGGCTAAAGAGAGACCTCATTGTACTCTTAAAATGAGCCATTGGCTCTTCATTTTATATCATGACAACAAAACACCGCAATATTTATGGACATCTCCAATCAGTCCTTTCCTGCCTCTTTGTTTGTTTATTTTGTTTTCCCTAAGAAAGCAAGTAAATAGATTATTAGAATGAAAAAATAAAATAAAATAGGGGGTTAATCTTATTACACATTTGAGAGACAAAAATAGTCAATAATGTCCAATAATTATAAATATATATGTGTGTGTACATATATATTGGTTGAAAAACTACAAAATAAATAAGCAATTGAGATTGAACTTCTTATTATTAAATATATATTTGTCGGTCCGGTTCGGATGGGCGGGTGGGTGGTTCTATGCCTAGAACTGGAAACTGGACCCGTACTCACCGGTTCCACTAAACTCTAGCATCGAAGAGAGCTGTCATCGATGAGAAAGTGGGAGTTCGGACTTGTCAACGGGTAGTCCGGACGGTTCCCAATTCCTTTGTACACCCCTACATGCGCATTGACAAACCAATATTTATTTTTAAAAAGAATTTACTAAAATACAAAATTAGATCCATTGAGAATGATGCATAAAAATATCATTAATATGTCACATCACTATATACATTGAACTTATAGGTCAAAATTGATATATATATTTTTAGTGAATAAGACGGTCATGAATTAATAATTACTGGCATCCGCATGAACTGTGTCATGTTGTTGAGATTATGTTCTTTGAATTATTTGTGCAGTCTTAAACGTCATCTCCTTAAACTCTATTGCATTCCATTTATCTCACGATATGTTGACCTACATGGGATTCGAGCTACCAACCATTAAAAACACCTTCCTTGCAAAACCGTCTCAATCTTATTATTTTACTCGGTCCATGAATTTGCCGGCCGCGTTTTCCTCTTGTAATAAACATAAAGCAAATTAAAAAAATTAAAAAAAAAATCCTTTGGCGTTCCACATGGGGTCAAACCAAATTTATATTCCTTAAGTGAAGGTTCAATTTTGCTATATTCCCTAATGCGTTTCACACTACACTTTCAAAAGCATTAATGAGAGTGGCGTTGGAGGTGAAAGCAAAAGCAAAATGAAATCCATCTATACTATGAGATCAAGGAGGGATGGTTCCGGCCAATTTATTTTGTTTGAACATTTTCTATAACTTGTCTTTTACATTTGCACGGTTCCACATAAAACACAGTCGACAAGAATCAACATGGTTTATAGTCACAAAAGACACTAGAACAGTCCGAATGGATTGTAGTCGCAGATACGCCGAAACACACGCCAAGTAATCCTAGAATTGAAATACCAACAGCCTCCTAAGCTAAATGGAGGCTCACTAACTGCAGACATCCTCGATGAAGCGACCTAAAGACAAGTAAGAAGTGCCACCCTCCATTAAAGCCTTCCTGCTCTTCTTGCTCATCTCCTTCACCTTCTTCCTCCTCTCCCCCGCCTCCTTGCCCTCCATTAACCTCCTTATCCCTCTCTCTATCTTGTCTGCCGTCACGATGCCGTCGCCACCTTTGGTGAGATCTCTTCGATAATCCATCTTGATCTCCGCCGCGAGGCCATGCTCCACCACTAATTGGAATGCGTTGAACTGTTGCTCCGCATATTGGGGCCATGCGGCAATCGGCACGCCAAACCATATGCTTTCTAGGGTGGAGTTCCACCCACAATGTGACATGAACCCTCCGATGGCTCGATGGGCTAGGATTGCAACCTGTGGGGCCCACCCGATCACTCTCCCGACACCGGTGGTCCTGTCAATGAAACCCTTGGGCAGGACCTCCGCGGGATCTGCGTAGTCACTGGGGGGTTCGAACTTGCCCTTCGCCGGTGGCCGCCGTAAGGACCACAGGAAGTGGCACTCGCTTCGCTCCAACGCACAAGCAATCTCTTTCACCTGATTCTCGTCGAAGCTCCCGTGGCTCCCGAAGCATAGGAACACCACTGACGCATCCGGTTGTTGGTCGAGCCAGTCCAGGATCTCAAAACCTTTTTGCTCTCGATCTTGATGTTCAGTATGGGCCCCACGGCGTAAACTGTGGACGCTCCAAGGCCTGCCAAGGCCTCCATCGCGCGTGGTTCTAGCTCGGCGAATGTATTTACCAAAATTCCTTTGGTTTCCTTAAACCTCCGGGCGTGGCCCAAGAATATCTGGCAGTCTTCTTTCACGAGCACTTCTGAGGGCAAGAATTTGGCGGCCGGCAGCGAGTTAGCGAAGCACGGGAAGTCCAGCTCGGCATCAGGGCCCGTGAACCTTGTCAGGTCCACGTGTTGCTCATCTTGAAGAAACTGGAGGTACAACATCAGTCCGAGGAACGCCGCGCCCGACGGGATGAACACGTACGAAGGGATGCCAAACTCGACAGCCCCGTTGATCACCGGGGTGCAGAACATGTCAACGACGAGCCCCTTGAGCCGTGATGAGCCACAGGCGGAGAGGTTGGCGATGGCTTCTCTGACGCTGGCTTTTTGGCTCTCCATGAAATGATTGAGAAAGGCCATCGGGGACGCCTCTAGGAAGACGTTTTTCTGGGGGAGGAGGACGAAGCGGATGCGGGCGGCAACGGAGGCGGCGAACAACTCAACAAGGGAGTCGATCTTGGAGTCGAGGGGTGACTTCATGACGAGGACCGTAATGGAGAGCCGATCGTCACGGTCGACGAGGAGCTTGGCCATCTCCAACATTGACACCAGGTGGCCGACGGCCGGAAATGGGACAAACACAAGCTCGGATGTGGTAGTCATGACGACGACGATGCCTTCGAAGTTTCTTCTTTTTCCTCACTGAATTGAATGGTTTGCGGAGAAGATAACGAAGCGAGGAGGCTCTCTTGGACCTCAATTGGTGAGTCTTTATTTATGGTAATTGAGGAAGCATACGAAAGGATACGTGATCAATAGTGTAAATGAGCTCATTCTATATGATTTATAGACCATATAATATTCATTCAATTGGAAAGCTATTGCGTGACATTTACCTTTCAATTATTGATTGTTATGACAATGTTATTGGTAATCCAATTTGAGACGTGCATAAACTATTAAAAAATAGAATTGGAATCCAACTTGGGTACGTGCTCTTCACAATGAAGAATTTGTCATGTGTCCCAACAGATCTGGAGCGGTATTTGATAGCTTGTATTAAAAATAGAATTGGTGGATTGAATAGCAAAGACAGCCTTTGTATAACATATTTTATAGGAGGACACTAGAATTGCCAAAAGCTGGATACAGTGATCATTTTAATATAAAATTTTTTTACCCAATCACTTAAGTGTGAAATTAGAGAAAAAATGATCAGTTAAGTACTAATGGTGAGATATGACTTTTTTATGTGAGATATGATCAGCCAAATTAATTATGTGATTTTTTTACTTTAGAAAAAAAAATGACTTGGCATTTTTTTAAAAACCAATTCCAAGTGGATTTTAAAAAGACATCGAATTTCTAGACTACATGGCTTTGACTCTCTCTCCTTGTCGCTGTCACTTTCTTTGTTTTCTTCTCTTCCTCGTTATCGTCTCCATAGCCTGCACATGGAGCCACCGCCCACCGCCCACCACACCAAGCACCGCCATCTGCTCCACTGAAAAAAATTGTCTTGTTTGACTTTAGCTACTGTGAGATTCGTTATTGTTCTCAGCTGCATCCATAGTTGAATGTAAACATTGCTAGGAAATTGCTCGCCACATGTTCGATAGAATGCCTAAATTAAATTCCTGTAGATTGCCCAAACCCTCGCCAAAGAAACCAGCAGTCGGCGCATCTTCAAGGGTTCTAAGATTCAGCAGAAGAAAATCTAGAAATTTCGTGAGCAAGAGAAGCATGAGCTCAAAGCCAAATCTCATTGCCAATCCTTCTCCTCTAATGCCACCTCCAAGACCAATCCCTCCTCCTTCACTTGATGTTGTAGAGCTCAAATGAAAAAAAATAGAGAGAGAGAGATAACGATGCCATTTAGAGAGAAATTTATCGCTAGATTTTTCTTGCGAACAATGTCATTTTGGGTTGTGTAGGTAGTTGAATGACGTCATTTTGGAGATTTTTATGCTGATTCAAACCTTTGACCAGCCATGCTAGATAGAAAAAGTACTAAAATATTGCCACATTAGAGCTAAAGTGATTGGATTTGGTACTTAAGTAATAGTTTTTTTTTTTTAACATGACACTTAAATGATTTGAACATAAACTTTTAGCATTAAAATGAACGTTGTACATAACTTTTGACACTTCTAATCATTATGCCCATATTTTATTATGTGATCTTTAAGATGGTGAAAGAGGCTTGTACATTTCATGGGGACAAACTTACCATGAATTTGAAATGTTGGAAAGGTTTGACAATGCTGAGAGGCTGTTGACACACGATCTTCGCCTGAAGATCTCTCATGCACTTTATAAAGGGTTTCGACTTGTCTATAACGACAGAATTTGATCACTAAACAAAAATATGGATATTGCAGGATTGTGTGGTCGCCTTCTTTATTGCATTTATCTGATTTTTGATAGTAGAGACACCTTGTTAAGGAATTTCCGCATCAAATGAAATATAGATATGGTTGTGAATTGCATTCAAATTAGCCTGACGTTGAATTCTTAAGACTAAATCCACATGAGCCCGACCTCCATGCGAAATTTGGCCACTCTCATTTTTGTTCTTGCTTGTCTGGATGAGCACATGCGCGATGCACGTGTGGTGTTAAATTAAATATAAAAAAATAAAAATAACACAAGATGAAATTATTCAGCTAGTACTCGATCCGAAATGAGAATTTTGGACCACAAGAATTCTCGGTTGAAACGGGGATTTTCATGGCTGAATGGGACAAGATGTTCTTGGCTATATAGGGTATATTCACGGTTGAATCAGAGGGTGTAACAAAGTGAGAAACAGAGAAAATCTATGGGAATTGAAGGGAAGAATTTATGTGTTATGTTATATTCAATGTAACACAATTCGTGTATTTAATTACAAGGATGAATCAATAAAAGGAAATTATATATTCTTCTATTCTTCTAATCCTAAAATAGACAAGATTTACAATCAATTACAATTTGATACGATTTAGTGAATCATATCTTCCAACACTCCCCCTCAAGCTGGTAGTCTGTATATCTCTAAGATGCCAAGCTTGCTTAGAAGATATGTATGTTGTCTTTGACACAACGGTTTAGTGAATATGTCCGCGGGTTGCTCCAAGGTTCTGATTCCTCTTGTCTCGACAATTCCTTCTTGAACTTTTTCTCGAGTAAAGTGGCAATCAACCTCTATGTGCTTCGTCCTTTCATGTAATACAAGATTTGCTGCAAGCTTGAGTGCTGAATCATTGTCACAAAAGAGTGTAGTCGGTCCTTTAACTTTTGTCCCGAGATCTGAGAGTAGACCCCTCAACCAAACTATTTCACAAACTGTCTTGGCCATGGATCAATACTTGGCTTTGGCTGAAGATAAGGACATAGTAGATTGCTTCTTTGTCTTCCATGAAAGCAATGACTCCCCAAACTTGATACAAAAGCCAGTGATAGATCTCCTGCTCATAGGACATGTAGCATAATCCGCATCGCAATAGGTTGTCATTTCCATGTTGCATCTTCGAGAAAGAAGAATCCCTAATCCTGGGCATGTCTTTAAATATTTCACAATCTTCAAAGCTGCATGCATATGGGATTGCTTTGGCTTGTGCATAAATTGACTAAGAGTCTGTACTGCATAGCAGATGTCTGGTCTAGTCATGGTAAGATATATAAGCTTTCCCATAAGTCTCTGATATCCTAGCGGATCCTCTAGCAATGGATCATCAGAGGAAGATGATATACCAGCATCATAGTCAACAGAAGTTAGTTTAGCATTCTGCTCAATAGGAATAATAGCCGGTCTACAGCTTGACAACCCTGCTTCTAATATAATTTCCATCACAAATTTCCGCTGACTAAGGGAGATTCCCTTATCTGAACGAGCTATCTTAATTCCTAAGAAAAACTTAGGTGGTCCTAAATCTTTAATATGGAAGGTGGAATGTAGATACTCTTTAAGTCTCTTTACAGCAGAATCATCATTTCCCATAATAAGTATGTCATCAACATAAATCATCAAGTAAATAGATGACATACCTTTTGTCCAGGTAAATAATGCATAGTCATATTTGGACTGTTTGAATCTAGCAGCCATGAGTGCAATAGTAAATTTGGCGAACCATTGTCGAGAAGCCTACTTTAGTCCATAGAGAGATTTGCAGAGACGACACACCTTAGACTCCCCCTGTCTCCGTAATCCTGGTGGAAGATCCATGTACATTTCTTCATCCAGGTCACCATGCAGAAAAGCATTATGAACATCCATCTGATGTAACGGCCAGTCATGGAAAGCAGCAACCGAGAGAAATGAACAAACTGTGACATCCTTCGCCACTGGGGAAAAGGTTTCATGGTAGTCAAAACCTTCTCGCTGTGTGAAACCTTTGGCCACCAAACGAGCCTTGTATCGTTCAACTAAACCATCTGCTTTGTATTTAATCTTGTACACCCATTTACACCCAATGGGTTTTCTATCAGTAGGTAAAGGTACAACATCCCAGGTGTGATTTTCAATCAATGCATGTAATTCAGCTGCCATGGCTTTTTGCCAACGAGGATCATCTCGTGCTTCATTATAACTAGAGGGTTCTCGTTCTTCAGAAATACGGCTTATACAACATAAATGTTATGGTGATAGCCTATTGAATGAAACATAGGACGAGATAGGGTAACGAGTACCTGATGACCTCGAAGAACCACAGATGTAATCTTTGGTCCAAGTGGGTGGACGAGTGATGCGACTAGGACGTCGTGATGGCTCATGTTGCATTGGTAGCTCATGTTGTATTGGAGGCGATTCCTCATTAGGACTTGCTTCTGAGATGTCTAGTGACTGAACTGGTTCTGCTATGGTATTCCTTGTTAATTGTGTTGGCTCTTCAGGAGGTTCTTCAATAGCATGACCTATAGGAATCTCAATGGGTGTTGAAGGAGATACTCCAGTTGATCTTAGAGGAGAAGCAATAATAAGTGTTCCTTTGGATGGCAAGTCCCCTTCTAAGAATCCCTTATAAGTTGTCTTAGTATCTTCAAAAGAAGCAGATAGGTTATGGAAAGGAAAATTATCCTCATGAAAGACAACATCCCTGCTAACAATAAATTCTCCTTTGGATGGCACATAAACACGATATCCCTTCTTTAAGGCTGGATAACCCATAAAAACACATTGATGAGCATGAGGGGCCATCTTATCCTTATGTCCCACTGTAGTCACATAACATAGACACCCAAAAATTCTGAGATGACTCAGATCTGGTTTCTTTCCATACAATAGCTCAAAAGGTGTCTTTCCTTTCAGAATGCGAGATGGCATGCGATTGATCAGATATGTTGTCGTGACCACACAATCCCCCCAAAAGTTTTCAGGAATAGATGCTTGAAACTTAAGGGCACGTGCAACTTCTAAAAGATGATGATGTTTTCTTTCTACTACACCATTTTGTTGTCGTGTATAAGCACAGGAACTCTCATGCGAAATTCCATTCAAGGAAAAAAAGGAGGCACATTTGTTATTGAAGAATTCTCTACCATTATCAGTTCTAACCCGACAGATTATTTTCCTGAATTGAGTTTTTGACAGAGATAGAAAAGTTCTCAGATGTGGAAGAACCTGATTTTTAGACTGCATGAGAAATATCCATGTAGCACGAGAGAAGTCATCCACGATTGTGAGGAAAAATCGGGACCCATCATGATTCAAAGTATGGTAAGGCCCCCAAACATCAACATGTATCAAGGAAAAAATTGCATCTGCTCGAGAAGTGCTATTTGGGAAAGGAGCACGAGTTTGTTTTGCCATGGGGCAGATGGGACATTGAGGACAAGGAAAAAATGCACTGTGACCCAATCTTTTATGATTAAGAAAATTCATATCATTGGTAGCAGCATTACACAATGACTTATTGAGTGCAACAGAAGATAAATATTGTGGGAAATTCTCCCAAAAATAAAGCCCTTGATTGACTCTACCCAAGCCCATCAGTTTGCTAGTCGAATGGGCTTGAAAGAAACAGTTATCAGGATGAAATAGAATGCGGCATGAATTTTCTTCGCAAACTCGGGAAATTGATATTAGGTTGAAATGGAAATTAGGGACATATAGCACGTTTTGAAGAGTAATGAGTGAGCTAAGATTCACAGTGCCAAACATGATTACTTGAGTAGTGTTTCCATTTGGAAGTTGTACTGATATGGGGTGAGACAACTTTTTGACCTCAGTAAAGAAAGATTTATTGCAGATTATGTGGTCACTAGCACTTGAATCAATAATCCATGCATTCTGTGAAATTGTATTCATCAAACAATAGGATGTACCTGTAAAGCTCCCAGTTTTATCAGAAGCATCTAATTTCTTCAATGCCTTCATAAGTTCCTGATATTGATCATGGGTGATTGATTTTCCCATTTGTTGACCCGATACCTGAAAAACTGTTGAAAATTTCCCTTTTTCTTTTTCTCCTGGTTTTCCATGTAATTTCCAGCAGTTTTCTATGGTATGGTGTGGCCGCTTACAATAATCACAATATAATTTACCTTTACCTTGTGGCCCACCATTTTTTGCAGCTGAGGAAGACCTGTTCATGGGCTGGAACACTTGCGTTGAGGTTGGGTCAAATGAATTGGGTCCATTTGGATTATTATCCAATCCACCGAGAAAGGCACCGCGCAGGCCGTCTGGCCCATTGAAGTTCATCCCACGCAAGCCGTCCGATCCACCAAGAATAGAACCTCGCGAGCCGTTGGATTCATTCGCGCCCAGCATCAGACGTGAGCCGTCCGATTGATTAACAGAATCTGGGCCGTCGAAGACCCTTCTATTATGTCTAGGGTTCTCTTCGAAGAACCCTAGATCTGCCCTCACCTCTCTTCCTCTCGCCGTGCTTCTCTGTGAGGAATGAGGATGGCCTCTTGCGGCCAAAACAATTCCTTCTCCTCCCCTTCCATGGTCCGCCGTTCGTTGCTGACTTTCCTCCTGAACGGCGAGTTGGTAAATCCGGCCGAGGCTCGGCATATTCTCCATGGTAAGAATTTGGGAGTGAAACGTCTGGTAAGCCTCGTTGAGGATGAGGAGGAACCTCGTCTCCTTCTCCCTCTCTCTCATGCTTCTGTACTGCTGTTGTATCTGTTCAAGCCAGTCGAATTTCTCTTCGACGGCCTCTAGTTCATTCCACAGTGCTGAGAGTTTATTGTAAACCCTTGCAACTGTTGAGTTCCCTTATTTCAGATCTGATATCTGTTGTGTGAGATAGAAAATCTTCACTTGGTCGAGCTTTCCATACATCTCCCTTATGCTTTCCCACAATTTTTGTGGGTCTTCTGTTGGTGGAAGTCCGGCCGCGACTTCGGTCGAGATGCAGTTTCCAATCCATGTTCTTATTAATTGATTGCATCTCTTCCAAAGCCGCGCCGATCTTTCGTCGGACGGAATAGGAAAAGTCCCGTCTATGAAAACTTCTTTTCCCTTCGTGATCAGTGCTCACTGGAATTCGCGCGACCAGCTTGAGTAGTTGTCGACGCCGGTTAACTGTTGGCTGATGATTTTTAGTTCAGATCCGTCGGCGTTTGTTGTATAAAGTGGGTCGCCGGGTTCCGGCCGACCGCTGACAAGAGGGAATTGATACGGAAAGAAACCCGAGTAGGGATTCGGATTCTAACCCGACCCTATCGACCCGACTGCAGGCCCCACATTGTGAAAACCTGAGTAGGGATTCATTCCCATACCCGGTCCAGTCGATCCGCCCATCTACTCCGTGCCGATGGTTGAGCTTGACCCGTCATTGGTCGGTGGGCCTCCATCGGTTCACACGTTGCCTTGGTAGCCCGGAATGATGCTGGGGCTTGGTCCCTGATACCATGGATAGGGTATCCATTGGTAAGGAGGCCCTGAGAAGGGCAACCCCAGATTGGTGTGAGCCTGAAATTGCTGTCATTGCACGTGTTGCAGATGCTGTGCGATCTGACCCTGCTGCTGCCCTGATTCGGAAACCACAACAGAAGATTCTTGGATGCCCAGATTTTGTGGCGTAGTGTCTCCAGCTGATTGGTTGACTGGATTTGCGGTAAGGTCTTCTGGCTTTGTCATAATAAATAGAAATTGATTCCTTTGGCAACTCTTTTGCAGGTTGAGTTCTTCTAGAAACAATTGTAACTTCGATGCCTACGGCAACTCCTTTGAAGATTAGAGTTCCTTTATGAGGCAATTTGAGCGGAAGCAGAAGGAGGTCAGAACCCGAAGGCTCTGATACCATGTAACAAAGCGAGAAACAGAGAAAATCTATGGGAATTGAAGGGAAGAATTTATGTGTTATGTTATATTCAATGTAACACAATTCGTGTATTCAATTACAAGGATGAATCAACAAAAGGAAATTATATATTCTTCTATTCTTCTAATCCTAAAATAGACAAGATTTACAATCAATTACAATTTGATACGATTTAGTGAATTATATCTTCCAACAGAGGGCCATATGTTCGGCCTGAGGAAGACAAAACAGCAACTAAAAAAACACAAAGGGAACATTCGATGTAAAAGATTCGGTCGACAAAATAGAACACTTGGTCGAAACGTTCAGCGAAGAAGAATACGGTGAACTCAGCACACTGATGCTCAGGAAAGAGGGTGAAGAGTCCGGCCGAGCACAATCCGGAGGGCCGATCGGTTGAAGCGGTGAAAAGAAGAGTTGCGAGAAGAGACATGGGTGAAGGCAGCCGTAAGGAGACAGCAACGTTGTTTGAAGTTAGTAGTAGATGGTGACAGCTGTGCATAGTTGCGGCCACATTATAATGACGCTGAGGTAGGCCGATACAGATGGACATCCGGATAAAATGGCCCATTCCCTAAAAATAAAGTCTTTCGCGAAGCTCTCTCGCATAAATTCGACCCCATTTTTCAAATGTCCAAAAATTGGGTACGAACTCGCATTTGATGGGCAAAAGTAGTTGCTAGCCTTTTCATCCAAACAATCTTTATGTGACACTCGATGTGACAACGATGCTAAGGGCTGGTTTAGTAATTATTTTGTTTTCACTAATAATTTCTATTTAGAAATAATTTTTTTTTCGATTTTATTCCCTGGATGAGTTTCTAAATATTCAAAAGCATTTGATAATTACAAAAAAAAAAAAAAAAAAATTACTAGAATAGAAAAAGAAAAAAAAATTCATTCGGTACGATCCTCAAATTATTTTGTACGGTCAAAATTCTTTTGATTTTTTAATATTTTTATGAGATTTTTTTATTCTTCCTATTTTCCTTCCTTCTCTAACTAATCATCCGCCTTGGAGGAGCACCACCGGCCTCGCCCGGGCATAACGAGGCTTGACCTCATCCAGCCACGGCAAGGTGAAAGGTTCAACTTTCCTATTCCCTAATGCTTTTCACACTACACTTCCAAAAGTAGGAATGAGAAATAGCGCTGGAGGTGAAGGCAAGAGCAAAATGGAATCCGTCTATACCTGGAGATAGAGGAGGGATATGCCGATCAATTAATTCTGTTTGAACACTGTCTATATCTTGTCTTTTACCTTTGCATGGTTCCACATAAAACACGTCAAAGGGTCGACAAGAATCAAGATGGTTTATAGTCACTAAAGACACTAGAACAGTTTAAATGGATCATAGTCTCAGATATGCTGAAACACACACGCCAAGTAATCATAGAATCAAAACGCCGACAGTACTCAAAATACTAGTCAATCAGTCTCCTAGTCTAAATGGAGGCTCACTGACTTCGGACATCCTCGATGAAGCGACCCAAAGACAAGTAAGAAGAGCCACCCTCCATTAAAGCCTTCCTGCTCTTCTCGCTCACCTCCTTTACCTTCTTCCTCCTCTCCTCGGCCTCCTCACCCTCCATTAACTTTCTTATCCCTCCCTCTATGTCATCCGCTGTCACAATGCTATCGCTACCTTTGACAAGATCTCTTCGATAATCCATCTTGATCTCTGCCGCGAGGCCGAGTTCCACCACCAGTTGGAACGCGTTGAGCTGTTGCTCCGCATATTGGGGCCACGCGGCGATCGGCACACCGAACCATATGCTTTCTAGGGTGGAGTTCCACCCGCAGTGCGACACGAATCCTCCAATGGCTTGATGGGCCAGGACCGCGACCTGTGGGGCCCACCCAATCACTCTCCCGACACCGGCCATCCTGTCAATGAAACCTTCAGGCAGGACCTCCGCGGGATCTGCGTAGTCACAGGGGGCTTCCAACTTGCCCTTTGCTGGTGGCTGCCGTAGGGACCATAGGAAGTGGCACCTGCTTCGCTCCAACGCACGGGCGATCTCTTTCACCTGGTCCTGGTCGAAGCTCCCGAAGCTGCCGAAGCACAGGAACACCACTGACGCATTCGACTGCTGGTCGAGCCAGTCCAGGATCTCAAAACCCTTTTTGCTCTCGACCTTGATGTTCAGTATGGGCCCCACAGGGTAAACTGCGGGCGCTCCAAGGCCCGCCAAGGCCTCCACCGCGCGGGGTTCTAGCTCGGTGAATGTATTTACCAAAATTCCCTTGGTTTCCCTAAACCTCTGGGCGTGGTCCAAGAATATCCGGCAGTCTTCTTTCATGAACACTTCTGAGGGCAAGAATTTGGCAGCCGGCAAAGGGTTAGCGAAGCATGGGAAATCCAGCTCAGCATCAGAGCCCTTGAGCCTTGTCAGGTCCATGTGTTGCTCTTCTTGGAGAGACTGGAGGTACAGCATCAGTCCGAGGAGCGCCCCACCTGACGGGATGAAGACGTACGAAGGGATGCTTAACTCGATGGCCACGTCGATCATCGAGGTGCAGAACATGTCAACGACGAGCCCCTCAAGCCGTGACGAGCCGCAGGTGGAGAGGTCGGTGATGGCTTCTTTGACGTCGGCTTTGTAGCTCTCCATGAACTGATTGAGGATGGCAAACGGGGAAGCCTCCAGGGAGGAGTTTTGCCAAGGGAGGAGGACGAAGCGGATGCGAGCGGTGACAGAGGTGGCAAACGACTCGACATGGGATTCAATCTTGGTGTTAAGGGGTGACTTCATGATGAGAACCGTAACGGAGAGCCGATTGTCGCGGTGGATGAGGAGCTTGGCCATCTCCAACATCGACACCAGGTGGCCGACGGCCGGAAATGGGACGAACACGAGCTCAGATGTAGCACTCATGATGATGCCTCTGAAATTTCTTCTTTTGCTTTGCTGAGGTGAATGGTTAGCGGAGATGATAATGTGGTGGAGGCTCTTGGGGACCTCAATTATTGAGTCTTTAACGAGTGGTCCTTAAGGAAACAGGCAAAAGGGTGCGGATAGATCATTAGGACGAGGCGACCCCGTCATGCTGATTTGCGGCAGTCCCGGATTGACTCGCATCTGTTGGATCTTCTTAAGTTTGGTTATTGCTCGCGGTCCATTTGCTCCTCGAAAAACTCTAAGTCAACCCGGCGCATGGCCAATGCATCCGAAGAATGTTAGCGGGTTCTACGGGAGAGAAATAAGAGCTAAGAAAGAGAAATGGATTGCCTTAGATGTATTCGATGCGCCTTCAAAATATTCCATGCAGAGAATTTTTAAAATTAACATCAATATCATATATGTCAATAATTACGAAAGTATTATCTTAGACTTTACGTGATCAATAGAGTAAATGAGCTCATACTATATGATTTATAGACCATATATATATTCTTTCAATTAATAAGCTATTGTGTGATATTTACCTTTCAATTACTGATTGTCATGACAATGTTATTGGTAATCCATTTTGAGACTTGCCCGTGAATTCCTCCCCTTGCGTTACGCTCTTAACAATTAAGAATTATCATGGGTCATTTCATGATCTGGAACGGCGTTTGATAGCTTGTAATGCAAAATAGAATTCGGGGACACCGGGAAGGGTGTCGATGTACAGGTTTTGTGTAGAAGTTGGATGACAAGTCATGCTCAATGCCCAGTTACTCCGGATGTTAGAGGCTAGACCAAAGATGCATTCCTTGATCTCGAATCTGCCCTTATGGCGACCGAGAAAGAAATAGCTTGCCATACTCCTATGAATGATGATGCATTAGACAGGAGGGTCATCGATGGTCGCGGCAGTGTACTCATAACTTGTCAAAAGCATACCGATGGTCGGCGAAGCAGCTTTCCCCGTCAGCTTAGTGTCGGCCCTTCGACCGATGGTTGGTGAGGTGGGATTCGTGGAAGGGACCTTGCCATGTTGGAAGACAAGGAGATGTTCGAATCAATTTAGTAATATTCGTCGGAGATGATTTTGTTCGAGAAGGCGGAGGATCTTCTCGCCCAAATGTTGAAGGCGATGGATCAATTTAGCAATATGGGGATCGCAATTTTAATCATGCTTGCCTCTTTCTTCTTTCTTTCTTTTTTCTAGTTTAGATTTTTGTAGTTCTTATTCCTTTTATCCTTAATTTTTTTTTTTTAAATTTTTTTTTGATAAATGCATTAGAAGTTCTAAAATTTGTCAAAAAAGTGCAATTGAATACTTAAACTTTTAGAAAGTATAATTGAGTACTAAAACTTATCATGAAAGTACAATTAAGTCCGGTCTTGAAACTTGTCAAATTAATCCAATCATATCCTTTCATTGATTGCACTTTTTAAAAGTTTTAGGATTCGATTGTACTCTTGTGATAAATTTTAGAACTTGATTGTATTTTTTAAAAATTCTAGGATTTAATTACACTTTCGTGTTAAATTTTAGAATTTGATTATATTTTTGAAAATTTCAAACCTAATTGCACTTTTATGAACATTTTTAGGATTTCTAGTGTTGTCATTCCTAATTTTTTTTTTTTTATCTTTTACTCTTGTTTGTTTTAAACTTTCAATTTTCTTCCTAATTTGTAAATTTATGGCGCCACATCAGCATGATGTATCTTAAGAAAGCCATGTCAGTATTTTTTTGTTACTCAAATTAGACGAAATTAACGGAATGATTTGATTATACTAATTTAACAAGTTTTAGGATTTGAATGCACTTTTTTAAGTTTAGAACTTCATCGCACTCTCACAACAAACTTTTGATGCATTTATCCCTAGATAAAATGATAAACCACCGAGTTTGTGCCTAGCCCCCTAATTTTCATTGAATAGGTCACGTTTCCGATGTAAATGCAATATTGGTAACTTGTTCTTATGTTTAAAGTAAGCATGAAGTTCAAGTTTAATAATGTCTTGTTTCACTATTCAGTGAAGTCCTTGGAATTTAAGTATAGTTTTTTATATTAATTAACTTGATACTTGCTTCCAAATTGCTTTGCCATGTGTTCAAGTAAAATTTTCATGAGAACCATGTTTTATTTTTTTAAGGTGAATTAAAATTTCGCCAAACAAGGAAGAAAATTGTAATGTAAAAATGGCTAAGATAGCCAACACATCACATCCTTCGTCTTTCTAATAAAAAACACGAGATGTGTCCTCCACCATAAGGAAAAGCAAATCAAGGATGAAGAAAGTTCTTGGTCCCCAAGGCATGATCTTGTCGTGCGTAGAAAAAGCTGCTCCTCCACCATAAGGAAAAACAAATCAAGGATGAAGAAAGTTCTTGGTCCCCAAGGCATGATCTTGTCGTGCGTAGGAAAAACTGCTCCAACCACTATGACCTCAGCTCCGCCATCATCCCTCTTTGATCTCCAAGGAATAAAATTAGATATATTAAAAATGACGTATAAATATTTCATCAAGCTATTACATCACCACCATAAGGAAAAACAAATCAAGGATGAAGAAAGTTCTTGGTCCCCAAGGCATGATCTTGCCGTGCTTAGGAAAAACTGCTCCAACCACTGTGACCTCAGCTCCGCCGTCATCCCTCCTTGATCTCCAAGGAATAAAATTAGATATATTAAAAATGACGTATAAATATTTTATCAATCTATTACATCACTACGTACATTGAATTTGTATATCGATACCAATATTACTCTTGTGAATAATACGGTCGGGAAGTAACAACCACTAGAATTGCTAACTTCTAAGGGTATTACCTCGTAGGTGTTTCGCACTAGCCATTAGAACGTTTGATTTTCAGTAATAGCTCCCGTTCACTCGAGTTGACCCGTTCTAAGGCATCAGGAGACGCGAGTCGTAGTAAAGTCGGGGTTGTCCTAGGCCAGACGCTAACTGAAGCATTGCCATAGGCCAGTCAGGATTTCTCGAAACCGAGAAATGATCAAGGTTTGATTTGAATTTTTGGGAGAGTAAAACCTTCACCAGGTAGTTTAATCACCCGTTGCGTACCGGCTTCTACATACAATCAACTATTATCGCCGTGAAGGAAATGTTTATCCACCACGCGGCCGACCCGGTCGTGATTTCGTATAAGTAAAGCGGACCCTCCTCCATCACGAACATCTCCACGACCAAGCCTGAAGCCACTTTAATCAGAAGACACCAACCAGGAAAAAGACCTCCATATCCATCCGAATCATCAGCATGGTCAGAGCGGAGCTCGTGTTCGTTCCATCGCCGGGCTTGGGCCATCTGGTGTCGACGGTGGAGATGGCGAAGCTCCTGGTCGACCGAGACCCCCGCCTGTCCATCACCCTCCTCATCATGAAGCCGCCGCATGAGTCTCACCCAGGCATTGACAACCGGACGCGATCGCTTGCCGACTCAATGGCCGGCCGCTTCCAATTCGTTCATCTTCCTGACATCGACCCGATCTCGGAGACCAACCCCAGCAAAATCCGCGATCACATCGAGAGCTACAAGCCTCGCGTGAAAGAAGCTATCGGGCAACTCACCGAGTCCGACTCGGGCCCCGACGCGCCTCGGCTCGCGGGGCTTGTTGTCGACATGTTCTGCACAACGATGATCAACGTGGCGAACGAGCTCCGGGTCCCCTCATACGTGTTCTTCACATCGAGCACCGCCTTTCTGGGCCTGATGTTCCATCTCCAGAGGCTGCAGGATGAGCACGGAATCAACTCGACCGAATTCAGGGACTCCGACACCGAATTGGACTACCCACACTTCACGAATCCACTGCCTGCCAAGGTCTTGCCCACCGCATATCTGGTAAAGGAGGCCGCCCCGGCTTACATTGGCCACGCTAGGAGGTTCCGGGAAACCAAGGGCATTTTCGTGAATACATTCGTTGAGCTCGAAAGGCATGTGTTGAAGTCCTTGGTCGATGACATCATCCCGCCGGTTTATCCAGTTGGACCCATATTAAACCTCACAGGGTCGACCGGTGGCACAGGACCGTCCAATGGTTCGGAGACCATGAAGTGGCTCGATAGTCAACCGGATTCGTCTGTGGTGTTCCTGTGCTTTGGAAGTCGGGGTAGCTTCGACGCGGATGCCGTGAGAGAGTTTGCCACCGCGCTTGAGCGTTGTGGGCACCGGTTCCTGTGGTCCCTACGCCAGCCACCGCCTAAGGGCAAGGTAGGATCCCCGCGTGACTATGCTAATCCCAAGGAGATTCTACCAGAAGGGTTCCTCGATCGGACGGTCGAGATAGGGAAAGTGATCGGGTGGGCCCCGCAAGTCGACATCCTTGCCCACCCGGCAGTCGGGGGATTTGTGTCCCATTGTGGTTGGAACTCCTTGCTGGAGAGCATATGGTTTGGCGTGCCGATCACGGGATTGCCACTATATGCGGAGCAACAATTCAACGTGTTCGAGATGGTGGCGGAGTTGGATCTCGGTTTTGAGATTAAGATGGAGTATAGGAGGGATGTAAGGATGAAGAGCGAGACAACGGTGACCGCTGAAGAGATAGAGAGAGGGATACGACGCCTGATGGAGCCGGACAGCGAACAGAGGAAGAAGGTAAAGGAGATGAGCGTGAAGAGCCGGAAGGCCTTGGATGAGGGTAGTTCTTCATGCTCGTCCTCTGCCGTTTGATCGACGATATCTTCAATAACATGTCCCGATAAGAGTTGTATCTCCAGATGAAATTTCACATGCAACGGACACGATCGCTTGATGTGCCCCAAGGAATTTTTCTTTGGTTTGGATAGGAAATGTTATCTCTATCCTCATTTGGATTCAGTGCCACTATAGAATACGTTCAACGGCAGCAGTTCCTTGTGTGTATACTTGCAATTTGCAACAAAGAGATGAACCAATTTTGCGAGGCTTGGTTAATTTTCTGCCGTGTAAATTAGATCAAATATATGTTAGAATAATATAAATTTGATTGTTGAAGATTTGAACATATTGGTTACTGAGCTCTGAATTTGGTTATTAGTGTTCTTTAAAGGATGTCTTGATTTATGGTGGCCGTAAGAAGAAGATTGAAGACAAAAGGAAATCAGCATGATTTATGGTGGGTTATATGTGGGGTAGACCCTCTATCATTCAATAAGGAGTAAATGATTTTGTAAGGAAAAGAGAAGTTCTTATTTGGTTTTTCGGTCAAAGAGCGAGAAGTTTCAGCATTAAAGGAGTGAAGACTTCATCGTCTTTGGCTCATTTAATGTTTGTGTTCTCTTGTTGTTGACATTTTGTCGCGTGGGATGTTTGTCTTCATCTTTATTGTAGTTTAGGTATTCTGCTATTGTGAAGGACGCGAGGGTGTGTTGTAAACAAGAAGCCATCAAAAAAGTATTCTAAGAGCAATTTCTCCCTCCAACTTGTGCACTCATTCCAAATTTCCAAAGTTGCCGTTATGGTTTTCTTTCCTTTTGTTCTAACATTTGGTAACTGAGCTACGAATGGCATCCACCAATTCCATTCAATTACAACTTCCAAAGTTGCATAGAAAGAATTTTAACAACTGGTTTGTCCAATCTCTACCTCAAAATTGGAAGTCCTTTCCTCCACCAGTTCTTTCGGAAATTTTATGTTCGGAATATTATCTATCGTCTTCTTGTAAGTCTCGTATGTTATGAATGAAAGAAACTATCATTTCCGACCAAAAAAAAGACTGGTTTGTCCAAATGAAGGTTCTCTTCAAATCGCAAGATTTGTGGAATTTGGTAGAAACGGCTACATTGAAGTGGTCAACAATGAAGCATTTGAGGCTTTGAGAAAGGAGGAGAAAGATTCTTTGATGGAGTCCTGGAAAAAAGATTAAAAAGCATTGTATGCGATCTTTCAAGCCGCGGAGGAAATGATATTTGAAGAAATATCAAGTGCAGAGACTGCGAAAGAATTGTGGATTATTTTGCAAAAATCCTACAAAGGCGATGAACCTATTCGATGGGTGCGACTTTTAACACTTCAAGGCGATTTTGAGTCTTCACGCATGAATGACTTTGAATCAATCTCAGCATATTTTGATTGTGTGCAAACCATCGTTAACCAATTAAGGGTTAATGGTGAGGAAACTCTAAGATGTGCAAGTTGTAAAAAAAATCTTGAGGTCTTTCACTAAAAGATTTGACTACGTTATCACAGCGATTGAGGAAGGACAAATGTGTCAACCCTAGCATTGGAGGGGTTGATGGTTTCGTTGTGCTCGCATGAGCAAACAATGAATCAAAAGTTTATTGGTTCAAATCCCGAGCAAGTATTGCAAAGTTGAGTCATTCCATCAAGTTGAGGAGGCTATCAAGGCAGTCGAGGCAATGGAGGAGGCTGAAATAGAGGAGGAAATTTAAATTTCATTGGAAAATATAAAACACGTGACAAATGAAAAGTCAAGCGTAAGTGCAATAAATTCAGACTTTACAAATCTGAATGCCAAGCAAAGGCGACATATGAGTTAGCAAAACATGCACATGCCACCCATGTTGAGGAATATATGATGCTAGCATGTAAGAAGGATGACCTGAGCATTGTAGACACCAACATATGGTACCTGGATACTAATTGCAATAATCATATATTTGACCGAAAGGAGTTATTCTCGCAATTGGATGAGATATGTTGTGAAGTCAACTTAAGGAATAACTAAAAAATTCCCGTGATGGATAAATGTAACATTAATATAAAGTCAAAAGATGGTACAATGTTATTATTACAAATGTTTACTTTCTGCCAGGACTTTTTTTGGAATTAACTAAGTGTTGGGTAACTTCACGAAAAAGACCACAAGATTCATGTTGAAAATGGAGTTTGCACCATTAAAAGTGTTGACGGTGATAGAGAGGTGTGGGTCGCGATCGACGAGGAGCTTGGCCATCTCAACCATCGATACAAGATAACCCATGCCAGGGGATGGGACGAATATGAGCACGGCATGGGTCATCTCGATGTAAGATGCGAATAAAATAAAATTGGTTGCAGACGAAGTGAGTGAGAAAGCTCATTGCGGACGTTTCCTGGGCAGTGCTCTACTGAGGAAGGTGGATGAAGCGCACCCGGGCAGCGATGGACCCAGCACGATCGGCTCAACCCGAGAGTCAATCTCAGAGCTAAACGGGAAATTCATGATGATGACAGTGACAGAGAGCCGATCGTCGCAGCTGGCAGGGACCTTGGCTGTCTCGTCGTTGACATGTAAGTAAAGGTCATTCGGAGGCATCAAGGTAATGTGCTCCATACACGAGGAAGAAAGGGACAAAGGGAATAGTTGCATCCACACACCAATGCAACCAGACAGATTCAACGGTTCACGATGTAATGGTTAGGCGAATCTTTCACGCAAGAACTTTCGCACCATTCAGGAATTCTGAGTCTAAGAGATGCAACAAAAATCTCAACCATTCACAGCGACCACGTATTTTTAAATGAATTATTGGAGCATACACCGTTTAAAGTAAATTAAACTTTATACGAACAGTCTTATCAAATCTCAATTTCTGGATTTTAACTAGCAAATCTCTTATTTAATCATGAGATAGAGAGTGGATAGGACCGCTCGTGAGAATTACTTTAACGTTGACAGCATGTACTAGATTTCCACGGTAAGCTCACTTTTATAAATACAAATTGATCTAATACAATGAAAATCACATTTTTTTTATTCAACGTGGATACACCTGAAATGCTAAAGATTCCAACTATTGTAGTCATCTTAATCAAGGCATATTATTCAAGATGTCCTCGATCAAATGACCCAAAGCTAAATAAGAAGAGCCACCCTCAGCCAATACCTTCCTACTCTTCTCACTCACTTCTTTCACCTTCTTCTGCCTCTCACTGTCGACGTCCTCCATTAACTTCTTTATTCCGCCCTCTATTTCGTCCGCCGTCACGACAGAGTCGCTCTCCATCCTGAAATCCCTCCTGTAATCCATCTTGATCTCCACCGCAAGGCCTAGCTCCACCACCAGCTCGAACGCATTAAATTGTTGCTCTGCATAGAGGGGCCACGTGGCCACCGCCACACCGAACCAAATGCTCTCTACGGTGGAGTTCCATCCGCAGTGCGAAACGAAGCCCCCAATCGCTGGGTGGGCAAGGACTGCAGCCTGTGGGGCCCACCCAATCACTTTCCCAACGCTGGCCGTCCGGTCAAGGAACCCCTCCGGCAAGACCTCCACGGGGTCCGTGTAGTCACGTGGTAGATCATACATGCCCGTCGGTGGCGGCTGTCGTAGGGACCATAGGAAGCGGTGCCCACTCCGCTCCAGCGCGTAGGCAATCTCCTTAACCTGGTCCTCGCGGAAGCTTCCCCTACTCCCGAAGCATAAGAAAACCACTGACGAAGGCGGTTGCTCGTTCAGCCACTCCATGATATCGTCGCCTCGGCCGCCACCATCAGCCTTCGTTTTAGTCTCCCCCTTCAAATTCAATATGGGCCCCACGGGGTACACCATCGGCGCCCCGAGGCCCACCAAGGACGCCAGTGCATGTGGTTCGAGCTCGTCGAACGTGTTGATGATAATTCCCTTGATCGCTCTAATCCTCTTGGCGTGCTCCAGGAATTGTTGGACCTCCTCTTTAAACAGAACCACGGACGGTAAGACCTTGGCCGGCAACGGATGCGCGAAACTTGGGAAGTCCAGCTCAGCGACTGAGTTCTTGAATTCAGTTATGTCCACGTGTTGCTCGTCTTGGAGCGACTGTAGGTGCAGCATTAGCCCAAGGAACGCGGCGCTCGACGTGAAGTAGACATAGGACGGGACTCCAATTTCGTCTGCCAGCTCGATCATGGTGGTGCAGAACATGTCGATCACGAATCCCGCAAGCTGCCAGGTTGAGGCGGCCGAGTCAGTGAGGTCGGCGACGGCCTGCTTGATGTGGGGCTTGTAGCTTTCCATGAAGTCGGTGAGGAAACTGCCCGAGGAGATCTTGGTGTCTAAGTTCACATGAGGGAGGTGGATGAAGCGGATGCGGGCGGCAGCCATGGAGGTGGCAAATGAGCTTGTGTAAGAGTCGACTTCGGAGTCGATCGGAAGCTTCATGATGAGGATGGTGATAGAGAGGCGGGGGTCGCAGTCGACAAGGAGCTTGGCCATCTCGACCATCGATACGAGATGGCCTGTGACAGGGGTTGGGACGAGCACGAGCTCGGCATAGGCCATCGCGATGTAACCGAATATCTCCCGGACTCAAGCGAGTGCTTCGAAGGTTCCGTGGTTGATTATCACTTGTGTTGGGATGTGACATGTGAGGTGGGGAAGATTCCTGGTTAGATACCTCTTCTCGCTGCATTATTGTCGTTCTTTAATTTGCGTTGTTTGCTGTTGTTTATTCTATGTCGTGAGGCATTTGTCGTTCTCTAGATGCATGGAACTCAAAAAGAAGAGAGAGCCGACAGATGCTTGGGCAGCAAGAAGGGAAATGACGTCATGGCTTTGCTGGTTGCGGTCAACTCGAGGAGTAGTCGGACTCCAGTGCAGACAATAACACTCCAGACAGAACTGGCAAGATTCGATCCTCTGTGTGAATTTCCACTCCAACATCATCTAATGTATAAATTTCTCATCCGTCAAGGGTGACTACATTTGGTTTAGGAAATTAATTTGTCAGATGCCCCTTTTTTTACTTTTTGTTAGAATATGTCATGAGTTCGAATCTGTTGAACGAAGCCCCAGTTCAGAGTCCGACCACGTGAATGTGGAAAGAAACAAAAAGAATCAGAAAAAAGAAGAAGAAAAGTCCATGGACTTTGTTTCCCGTTCCCACTTGGCATAGCCTTCTTGAGCGATCCAAACTTTAAGATGCTTTCGGCGGTGGGATGAATATACATATTCCCCAGGGTTTGTTACGTATGTCTTATTCGTTGAGGAACAGGGCACAAATCTAAGCCATTTTTGATGTGTAACGCGAGTTTTCCAAGTGGCGAGACATTCAGACATCCGATCTGGAGCTTGCCACTAGACGTTTTCAAGAATTGCATTCAAGCGACTGTTTGTTCAAGCAAAAAAATATTGGTGTGAAGATTTGTGGATTCCTTTATTAGAGAGATATTGTTTTCGGGAGAAAATGGACAAGACTAAACATTAGATGAGTTATTTGATGTAGTTAGGGGTGGAAAACATTGGGAGCATCTAAGTGACTCGACCGTGGTTGTAATTTTCATTACATTGCTTGATCGGAACCCTTTGTTGTTCTCCCATGTGAAGTAGGTCTCACCATCTAAACCACGTAAATTAAATGAACAGTTCATTCTCTTCTTCTCTTTATTTGGTTATGCAATCATTTCCTTTTCTAGCACTTATATTAGAGATTGTTGATTGTGGACATAAAATTCTTTAATGGACGGTTGAATATGAGTTCCATTTATGTTTATATCATCTTAGAATATGTCATATCACTATATTAATTTTATATAATGACACTATGGACGCCTACTGCTATTTGCAACTTGATGTCAAGATGAGAAGAATATAAAATTGATTATGTCTAGTAAGGCATTTTGTCGCCCTTCTCTGCAATGCTTTTCTTATCATTTGACAAATGACAGTTGTATATAACGTTAACAATATTTTAAAAATATTATAAATATCAGTTTATTAAAGGAAAAATGACAAATTTTCTCTAAATTTTGTTCCAATGTGTAATATAATCCTTGACCTTTTAATTTGTTCAATATGAATCCTGAACTGTAATCTAATGTATAATGTAATTTCTGAACTTTCAATTTGGTCAATATGGTCCTTGCACTTTTGGTTATGTTCAATTTAATCCCTCAATACATAAAAATGTCCAATTTTGTTCCTCCATTAATTTAAGTTCATGGACAACATTGAACATTTTCATATAATTCAATGACTTAAGTTGAATATATATCAAAAGTTCAGGGACTGCATTAAATATTGGCTAAAGTTTGGGGATCATATTGAACATATGAAAAATTCAAGGGCCACATTGTACATTGAGCCAAGGTTTGGGACAATTTGTATCATTATCCCTTTACTAAACCACGCAATAAGCTATAGTTAATTATCATAATGATTCGATCCTACCATATCTTAATTCATAATTTCTATCAAAAAGGTTTATATCATCATTTAACAATTCCATTGTCCTCTTGTATCAGTCATTTGCTTGTATTTTTTCACGTATTTTAACTAGATAATTGTATGAAAGTTATATGATTATAGTAAAGAAAATTGTCCAAAGAGTCCAAAATTTATTGTACTTTTGTCAATTCATTCTTAAACCTTTAATTTGTGCCAATTGAGTCATAAGTCCATCCAATTAATTTTAACTAAAAATCACTGACGTGAGCACTGTTGAGAAAACTCCTATAAGGTTTTGAGGTTGACAACACTTTCCTTCTCTTATTCTTACTCTTACTCTAAAGGATACTAGACCTCTAAGTTATATCGTGGAATGTTATCAAAGTCTATTTTACCTCAAAAGTCTTTCACACTTTGACGAGATCCAGAATGAACTCAAGAAAAGAACGGAGATATAATCAGACTCGGATTATTGATCTTTCAACAATGATTCAGTACGTGCAAGATTTATCTTTAATATCTGACTTTCTGGCAGAGAATCTCACTTACCTTTTCTAAATATATGGATGGAATCAATCACGGATTGATAAAATCAATTTTGAAAACAAGTTCCTTTTTAGGAAGCATCTATTTATAGAAACCTAGATTCTGATTGTATGGGCAACCAGAATCATCGGATTTTCACCTCAATCTTCAAACGTCTACAAGATCTCCTTAATCGATTATGTCCAATAAGTTGATTGGAAGAAATTCCCTTGGAGAGTGCTAATGGTTAGAAATGTGTAGAGTATTTAATGAGGTTATTCGGTCCATTTGGGAGAGGACGCGAGAATTAAAAATTCCAAAGTTTGAGACATTTCCAATCACTTGGTCTTCATCAATAGTGCTTACAAATTGTATTCAAGAAAGAAAAACACAAAAGGAGTGACTTGGTGAGAGAAAAAGAAACTTTTCACTGAGTGATTGTTGACGCCTAAATTTCATTTCCTTAAATTAGGTTTTCTTTTTATTAATTATTTTTTTCCTTTTTCGGATAATAAATGATAAAAACAAAAATAAATAACAAAAAAACCAAAGAAAACAACAAAAACAGAAAGGAAGGGAGGAGGCCTCCGCATGGGGCTCCACGGCCTATCCCCCTCAGCCCGGCCCAGCCGGGTCTTCTTCTCCCTCGCACCTCTGCAACGCACGCGCGAGGGTGCGACGCCGGAGAGAAATCGCCGAACGGCGATGCACGTGGAGCAGGGAGGAGCAGGCGGCGACGGGACGTGAAGCAGGGGGTGGTTGGCGCCGGATGGGACGCCGGTTCGGCCGGCGAAAGGCGTGGCAGCCCTCGGTCGAGCTCCGTCGACCGGCCGCCCCTCGCCTATAAATACCGGGGGCCCCCGCCTCCATCAAAGGCACGCGCAGCAGCCGGCCAAGCTCCGAGCCCCCTGAGAGACTTCGGGGAACTCAAAGCGAGGCAGAGGTGAGGCAATTGGGTCGCGAGCTCGCCGATCTCCCTCCGAGAGACTTCGGGGGAGACCGGTGGCGAGCGCAGCCCAGATCCGAGCTCGCGGCCAAACAGAAACAGAGAGGGAGAGACAGAAATCGGAGGGGAAAAGGGGGTATCGCCGCCGTCGCCGTATCGCCGTCCGCCGCCCAAGCTGCTGCCCACGGCCAGGTAGCTGCCACCGCCGTCGCCATCTTTCCCCCCCTCTCGCTGTCACCACCGTCACCACCGCCGTCGCCGCGTCAATCCGCCCCCTTCCTCCTCGGCGCCGCGAATCGGGAACCCTAGGGTTCCCGATTCTTTCCGGGTCGCGACCCGGGTCGTTGGGTCGGACCGGGTCGGGGAACCGGGTAGGGTTTCCCCTCCCCCTCAAAACGACGCAAAGATCGTTTTTTAAAAAAATAAAAATCGCGACCCGGGTCATTGGGTCGGACCGGGTCGGGAACCGGGTAGGGTTTTCACCGGTTCCCCCCCAAAGCGGCGCCGTTAAAAAAAAAAAAAAAAGAAAAAAATAAAAAATAAAAAGTCCAAAAATCCAGTCGAGCCCGCAATGCGGGCCGTATGCGATCGGCTTTTTTATTTTTAATAACATTTTATTTAAATAAATATTTTATTTTCCAGAAAAAATAAAAAATTACTTTATTTTCCAAAAATAATTTTAATATTTTATTTTCCGAAAAAAAAAATCAAAAATATTCCATATTTTCCAAAAATGCCAAAAATTCAGAAAAAGCCAAAAAGACTTGTATTTTTCAAAAAAAATACCAAAAATCCAAAAAAAAATCCCTTTTATGTCCAAAAAATTGGAAAAAGGTTCAAAAAATGTTTCTTTTCCAAAAAATGCGTGGAAAATCCCTAAAACATCCAAAAAGCCTCAGGGTTTAAACAAGGTTAGGTACCGAAAGGGCATTAGTGATTAACTAGTGTATTCAAGTCCCCAATCCTAATTTCTCTGGTTGCGCAGGAGCGAATATTTCTCCCAATATTTTGCATGGGTTTCTAATCAACCCACCCTAAATTGATTAGTGGCGACTCCGTTTTAAAAATTAACTTACAGGTTAAAAAATTAGATTATTAAAGTCGTGAATTTGTGGACTTGGGAGAGTCCGGGCATAACTAATTTCAGCCGAGCCATTAGCCTCCGCTAGGAGCCCGCCCCGATCGGGCGCCAGAAAAAAAGAGGTCGCGACAGTGATCGTACTCAAATTGTTATATTTCTCTATTGATTCCTCAGTGAAATTTAGCCAGAAGGCTGTCAGCATAGGAGAGTGGACGTACGCTTGATCTAAGCTAAACCACTATAAATCTCGTGTCCAATTTTCTCTTCCCTTAGCTCTCTTGATTTGTTTCTTGCAATATTTTTATGAGTTCTGCTAATTTCTAAAACATCTTATTTAAGTCTAAATTTATATCAGAAGTTTGGTGTCAGTTAGACTTTATTTGAAGAAAATAACTTTTACTGCTTTTATTAGCTTAATTTGTTTTTCACCTATTCACCCCCTCTAAGTGGTAATTCTAGCACTTTCAATTGGTATCAGAGTTGTGGTACTTATCTTATTGAAGTGTTTTTACTTCTAAACTAAAGATCTTCTATGGCTAGTATCTTGGCTCCAGGATTGGTTGAAGGACGGAGCAATACCAAACCACCCTACTTTGATGGAAAATAGTACGATGTGTGGAAGAATAAAATGAAGGCATTCCTAAGATCCAGAAATCTCTGGAATGAGATGTTGTGGAAAGAGGAATCAATCCAAAGGAGCATCCACTTCAGACAAAGGAAAAGAAGTGATAGATAAAAATGTTGAGGAATCTATTCAAGTAGAGATTACCAAGAGACATGCTCTTGATGCTAAAGCTATTTATCCTTTATACGTGCTTTGTTTCTTACTGAATATAACAGAATCTCTTCATATGAAATAGCTAAAGAAGTCTGGGATAGGCTTCATGTCACTTATGAGGGAACTAATCGCGTAAAGGAGACAAAAATAAACATTCTACTTGGACAATATGAGTCATTCAAAATGAAGCCTGGAGAGTCTATTGGTGATATGTTCAGTTGCTTTACGAAAATTGTAAATGGATTGGCTTATCAAGGTCAACCAATTTATGCTCCAATGAAGGTCAACAAATTATTGCGAGGACTTTCAAATGACTGGAATCATGTGAAAACTTCAATTAGGGAGACTCAAAGGATCATGCCTCTTTCTGTTGACGAGCTGATAGGCACTCTTCAATTGTATGAAGTGAAATGGATTAATGATGAAAAGGATCCAAAAGGTAAGAAGTCAATTGCACTTAAGTCTAATGTTGATTCTGATGACACAAATACCAACGATGACATGGATGACGATGAGCTGACCCTTATGATAAAGAAATTCAAAAAACTGAATAGGAAAGGAAGAAGATTGAATTGGAAGAAGCAAAGCAAGCAAAATTCCCAGAAGAGATCAATGGAAGATGTTGAAACAAACAAATATGTAATATACTTTGAGTGCAAGAAAAAGGAACACATCAAGCCTAACTGTTTCTTGCTGAAAAAGAATAAAGAGAAGTATGAGAAGTACAATAAGCTCTTAAAGCAGAAATCTGGAGTGACACCAAATGTGAGGAAAGCGAAGACGAATTTGCAAATATCTGTCTGATGGCTCACTCAGAATCAGCCTCATAATCAGAATCAGACACAAATTCAAATTTTGACAAGGAAATCAAGGTAAGTCACTTAGAAATTCTTGTTAAAGTTTCTAAGGGCACGCATAATAAAATTTCTACTTCTCTATTTCTCTGTTTCTCTATTCCTCGGAACAGGTTTGGAACAGAAATCCGTTTGGTAATGTAATTTGATTTTTCTATTTCTAGAACAGATTTCTATTCCAAAAATAGTTTTGAAGAAGAAAAAATCAGAAGTTAAAATTTTTAACTTCTCAGTTTCTGAAATAGAAATTAAGAAATCAATTTTTGGCCAAAAGTCAATTTCTGTTCTAGAAATTTTGTCATGCGCACCCTAAGTATATAGATGAACTTTGCCTCAACCTCAAATTTTCTCTTAAAAGGATTTTCAAACTAAAAAAGGAAAATTCAAAACTCAAGAAACAGGATGACTCTTGGAGAGAAAAGTTTGAGAATCTGAAAAATGATTTTAATGGTTTGAAAGAAAATGCCGATTCTCTCTCAAAAGAAAATGATTGTTTGAAAAAGGAGATTTAAGATATTTCTAAAAAGTTTTCCAAAGGATCAAAAAAGTTAGAGAAAATTCTTTCAATTCAAAGACTCAATTTTAACAAATCTGGTTTGGATATGAACAATGAAACAACTCATTTGATTGATTTTCCCAAAGAAAATGAAAGACTTAAACAAAGACCCCCAAAGTATTTTTACAAAAATTATTTTCAAAATGTTTTTGTAAAACCTGTTAACCAGAATGCTCTTAAATATTCTAAATGTAATAGCTCATAACAATTTTTAGAATAAATGTCTTAAATTTTGGAGACTTATTAAGAAGGATTGGGCAAATGTTGTTTTTAAAACTAATAATCGTGGACCCAAGAAAATTTGGGTACTAAAGAAAGTTTGAGATTTCCTTCTAACTACAGGTCATTATTAAAAGAAAAAGCAAATGGTACTTGAACAGTGGCTATTCTGCCCAAACAGCTTTGACTCTCTCCATTTTCAAATAACTCATTTTATTTATTCTCCACTTTTTGCTGTTGACAAAAATGGGGAGAAGTTTGATGCAGATTTGACTTTTGTTTGTTTTTTACTTTGGATTTTTGGACTTATCTTTGTTTTGTTTGGTTGTGGACTGTTTGATTTGATCTTTTGATGCTTGCAGTAACTTAGGCCATGTTAATGATTATGGAAGGGATAGTTGATTTGCAGGACTAACATGTTCTTTGTGTTGCAGAATCGTTGCTATTCATATCCTAATCCACTTATCTTTTATGAGATATCTTTTTGCTTAAGTATTGTTTTGCAGGACAAAAGTGTTCAAATCTGCAGGAAAGTTTTGTCATCATAAAAAAGGTGGAGATTGTTGGAGAAAACTTCCTTATTTGTTTTAAAGTTGACAAAATGTTTCCATCAGTCTAGTTTGAAGACTTATAGACTCTATTGTTAAAGTCTAAAGACCTCCAGACTCAAGATTCAAAGTCTACCCTCACTGATAGTTTCCAGATTGACGAAGAGAAGACTTATTCAGATGTGAGTATATTTTTAAGGATTTGGTTCGTACGATTGAAGAAGATCTCACAAGCTGGAGATAGCATGTCGTGATCAATTATTCTTATTAAATCAATTTGGATAATTAGATCTGTTGACTGGCAAAGTATACTTGGAAGGTTTTACTTATGGAAATCTAGATCTTGATTGTATGGGCGAGCATGATTAGTGGTCTATTATCACATTCCTTAAATATCTCGAGATCTCCCTAATTGATTCTGTCCAACGGGTAGATTGGAAGAACTCCTTTGAAAGGTGCCAACGGTTATGAAGGCATGGAAGAGTATATAAAGAAAACGCTCAAGCAATTCAAGGATGTGCTTGAAAGAAAAATTCCAAAGTTTGAAGCTCTTAGTTATTTGCTGATTCAATCGCTGAGCTTATACTATATTCGAAAGAGAGATAAAATACTTGTGATTCCACAAAGTAGAGACTCTACAACACTTCCTCAAAGTCTCACAAGTATTTTATCTCCATGGACTTGGCCAAAATCAAATCAGTTATCAGTGGACCAAAACCGACAACAGTATCAGAGATCGAAAACCGTTTGAGTCGGACAAGTCACTACAGGAGGTTCATGGAAGGAATCTCAACATCAGTGTCGCCATTGACTCGATTCCTAATGAAAGGAGAGAAATTCATTTGGACAAACAAGTGTGAGGATAATTTCCAAGAGCTTAAGTAGAAGTTGGCTACCGCACTTGTGTTGACCATTCCTTATGATTTTGGAGGATGCGAAATTTATAGTGATGTGTCGCTTAAAAGATTGGGTTGTGTGATGATGCAACGTGGTAGAGTGTTACATACACGTCCCATCAGTCGATACCCCATGAGTAGAGTCACCTGGCACATGACTTGGAACTCGCAGTAATAATTTTTGCTCTGAAAATTTGAAGATGTTATTTGTGTGGAGAAAGACTCCAAATCTTCGTTGAATGCTAAAGTCTCAAAGTGTTTATTCTCTCAAAATGAGTTGAATATGAGACAGTGTTATGAGTTAGAATTTTGGAAAAATTGTGATTGTGATGTCTTGTGTCACCCTGGAAAGACGAATCAAGTCGTGGGTGCACTGAGTCGAAAGTCTTCAGTTGCACAGATGGTGATCAAGGAATGGAATTTACTTGAGAGAGCTTGAGATTCGGTTTTCAAGTTTGAGGTAGGCCACCTTTCGAATTTTATGGCCACACTCAGAACTGAACCGGAAGTCCAGTTTAGGATTAAGACATTTTAGTTGACAGACCGGGATGTTCAGAAAATCCTGCAAGAGGATACCGGTAAGGGAAAAGTTGACTTTCGGATTTTGGAAAATGGAACGTCTAAGTATCATGGGTGATGATAGGTGTCAGACGGTACGGAACTTGAGGAGAAGACCTTATTAGGAAATTCACTGTAGTATTGCAGTATTTGACCAGATGGTACAAAGTAGGTCTAAATCGACGTCAGTTCGATTGGTAGACCAACATAAAGATAGACATCGCTGGACAAGTTGCAAGTGTTAGATGTGCTAGTAAGTGGGAGTTCAGTAAAGCAAATCGAGAAGACTTTTATAATCACTCAAGAGTCTTGAGTGGGAATGGAAGTATATCATTATGGAACGTTGTGACTGACTTACCCAAGGAGTTAAGAGAGTAATGATTCCATTTGGGGTTGTGGTCAACAGATTGATGAAGTTGGCTCACTTGGTAGTACGAAAGGATCTGGGCTTAGACAGACATGCAAAGTTGTATGTGCGCCAAATAGTTCGTCTACATGGAGTGTTAGTGATGGATCTATATCAAATTTAGATAAGATGGTTCCTATTGAAGCTTGCATAGCAGAGTGTATAGAACTTTAGTTTGTTGAGATGAGGTTAGAGAAATAAAGATCATAGGCCCAAAGTCAGTTCAGCAGTTAGTGATTGCAGTTGTCGTGATAAAAAACAAATTAAAGACCGCTCAGAGCCGCCGGAAATGTTGTATCGTTGAGCTTTGAAGGCCCTTAGAGTTTCGAATTGGTGATTACATCTTTCTAAAGGTGTCACCAATGAGGGATACCTTGCGCTTTGGCAAGGAGGGAAAAACTGAAACTGAGGTACATAGGTCCCTTTGAGATTCTGAAAAGAATCGGGATCCTAACGTATCATCTTACATTGCCGCCGAGATTGGCGCAAGTGCATGACATCTTTTATGTGTTGAGGTTGATGACGTATGAGCCTGACCCTACCTACGTCCTCAATTTCGAGGAATTGGACGTGGATGACCGAGTGTCATACATTGAAAGCTCGGTTCAGACTATGAATCAGAAAGATTGGATTTTGTGAACCAAGAAGGTCCCCCTAGTCAAAGTGGTCTGACAACATCACGGGATTGAAGAAGCAATCAGGAAAAGTGAGACTCGTGAGATGACAATACCCCCACCTTCTCGTTTATGGATTTGTAAATGTTTAAATTTCGAGGATGAAATGTTAATAAGAGGGGAAGAGTTGTGACATCCCATATTTTCAGTCCTATTTTCTACTGAATAAATTGGGCATTTCATTGATGTGTCTATAGGGCTATTCTCAGAGCTGATCACTCTCGAGATAACTAGATTATCTGGGGAAACCATTAAGGGATTTTATGACAAATAGACTTGAGAATTCGACCAAGAATCGGCTTCTCAATCGTGTCCATCTTTTGAGGCCATTATAGCAGTGTATAAAATCAATTTGAAATCAGAGATAGATTGGTTCGACTAAGATGTGTGGCTAATTGTGGGTGACACCACTAAATTGAAAAATTCTCATCGACCGACACTAGACTGATTTTCTTATTGTTTTGGTACCATGTGTCCATATTTGAATCCTAGAGATTTTCATAACAACCAAGAGTCGCCAATGAGTTGAGTGGGTTCATTGTGGCTCGAAGAAAATTGACCACGGGTCATTTTGCACTAAAAAGTTTGAAAGTTACCCGGTAGCCTAGGTCACACCAAAAACGCGTCGAATGGAAATTAACTGCCAATTCGAGTCCAATTTCAGAAATTGAAGATTCTGTCATATCACAATAAATTTTAGGAGTGTTGACTCAGTCTCAGAAGATTTTTCTACAACCCGAGACTTTTTGGGAAAAGTCATCCTAGGGCCGTTTATGTCCAAAAAAAGGTTGGGATCGTTTTGATCGCAAATTTGGGAAGCATGACGGATATATGAGTGAGGAAAAATATCGATTTAATTGATGGATGATCAATTAAATTTATTAGAGCCAAATGAGATTGATTTAAGGAATAATCAGTGTCCAATTGAAGCCATCCTCTCCCAAATTCATAACTCCCCCCATCCACCACCATTTTGGACAATTTCATAAGTTGTTGGGCATGCATTGGTGGCTCAATGGCAGCCAAGGATCCATGCATGGCCAAGAATGGTCAAGGGGGACAAAGCCTTGGAAAGTTTCGCTTGGTGGAGCCCTTGTTCCCCCTCATCTCTATCCTCTCGCCCTCTCTCTCCCTTAGCCGGCCAGCATCCCCCTCCTCCTCATTTTCGCACACTATAGCAGCCAAGAAGACCGCTAACAAGCTGAGGGACCACCGCACGCCGTCGCCATTTTCGCGAGTCGTCTTCCGCGCGAGCCAATCGCGCGCCCATCCGCCCCTCTCGCCCCCTCACGCAGTTTCAGCAACTGTTTCGGGTTTGTTGGAGCTCATCCAGAGCTATCCCGATCCCGTTCGACCCTTGTGAGTGTCTGTCAAGGCTCGGTATGGCCTATTCACCCTTTCCCGAGCAATTTCCGTGCTAACCGAGCTTGTTTCCCTTATGTTTCAGCAAGAACAGAGCAGAAACTTTATGGGTATTCGAGCACCTTTGAGGGCCATTTTGAGGTGGTTTTAAACCTCAAAACCTAGGCCCGCCTTTGGAAAAGTTGGTCCCCGTCACGTCCCCGATGTTTCCATTGAACCGTTCGTCAAACAAGTGAGTTTAACTCACTAATCCCTACTTAGTTTGCTAATAATGCTTAGGGGTTGATTAGATTTAATTAAGTGTAATTAGGTGGATATATTAGATTAGAATAATTAAATTAGGGATTTACCTATGCATGTTAGGCAAATGGTTAGTGTAATTAACGAGTAGATAGGCTCGGGTAATTATTGCACGAACCTCATAATTTTTCCGGGTCCATTTCGAAGTCTAATTAGGCATTACGAGACTAAGTTGGATTTATTGCTATTTAATAATTAATTTTCCTAATTATTTAATTAATTAATTATTTTCCGGAAATTAGACCGAGATGGTCGACGACCGGAATTTTATGCTGATTATTGTGGTATAGTTTATTTATTTATTTGAGTGCTAAATCGTGCTAATCGATTTATTTGTGATTTTAGAATTTATTTCCTAAATTAAGAAATATTGGTAATTGAGTGGAAAATTATCGAGTGTCGATCTACAGCGTCAAAAATCTATTTTTGGACTGCTGAAAGAAGTGGGAGATATTAAAGTGAAATTTATTATATTTTGGCTAAGGCCGACCGTGTGCCCAATCACGATATTTTATTGGGTATGATAAAAGATGAGAAAGAATGTTGTATGATGTGGCTCGGTGATCAGATAAGTCGCCTTAGAGAATGCATGTAAATCGTTGATTATATACATCACCTGAAAAATGCATGTGGCTCGGCAATTAGTACATCACCTCACCTTGGCGTATATGTCGCCTTAGAGAATGCATGTGACTCGGTGATTTGGCATATCGCCTTAAAGAATGCACATAGCTCGATGATTAAGTACATTGCCTTAGCGAATATGTCGCCTTAGAGAATGCACGGGGCTTGGTGATTAGACATGTTGCCTTGGAGAATGCACGTGGCTTGGTGACTAAGTATGTTGCCTTAGAGAATGCACGTGGCTCGGTGACTAGGTATGTCATCTCGAAGAATGCACGTGGTTCGGTGACCAAGTACGTCGCCTTTGAGAATGCACGTGACTCGATGACTATATATATACTATCTCAGAGATTGCATAGTATGGATGAAAAGACCGGGTAATGGTCTGATTGACATGTATTCGACTAAGTCGATTGATCGATGTATCGATTTGTTGTAGTATGATTGGGTGCCTATTCGAACTGTGCTAATTTGCAAGTGAAATCTAAGGCCAAGGTAAGTCCTCTTATTCGTGTATGCTTAGGCAACTCTAGGGTGTATTGGCTTCCTAATCGGGTCTTATGAGGTAGAACTTGTTGAAACATAGTCTCATCCCGGTTGTGGAATAACATTTCAGGCCCGTAGATGGCAGCACCTCTACCTCTTCCCATGTGTTATGGTTTGCCGGAGGAAATCACCGAAGAGAGATTCCTCACGCCAATGCCTGGGCACACCGAAGGATTGGAGTACATAATGGTGAAATCCATCATCTGGGTTAATGTGGGTAAAACCCAAAAGGTGCCACATCAATACCGGGCATGGTATCGCTATTATAGCGAATAGCGATGAGCGAAGAGTGGGCTCAATACCGGAATTTGAGGTGCCTATGTATGCTTTGGAAGTAGTGTATGGGAAGGGCGTTGCAGAACCTAGAGGTGGAGAGGTGATTGACCCAGTGACTCCCGTCCCTAAAGGCCCAGGATCATCTGAGTATCCTATGGTAGGTTCCAGCAGGAACGTGGAAGGAGGCATGGTCATCGAGCAGGAGGAGAATCCAGATGAAGACTCAGCGAAGGATTGAAACCCCACCCTTATTTGGCAAACTCTGAGTTGTGATCTGATGTGTGATAGATCTAACTTGTTAATAGTATTGTAATATATACTATGAGGTTTGCCTTGTACAAAAGTATGGTTGTGGTTTTTCAGTTGCGAAAAATATAGCCCTACTTTTCTATCCCATTGTTTTATTGTTTGGGGATTTTATTATATGATTCCGCTTGCGTATTAAAAAGAAAGGGTCGACAATGCGTCCTAGGACATCGCTATTAATCAACCAGGTGAGGGATAGGCGTGCGTTCGAGGATCGGGGCGTGACATGGAGTTCCATCCATAATATGACACGGACACCCAAATTAATAGGTGGGCCAAGACAACAACTTGTCGGGCCCATCCAATCAACTTCTCGACGACGGCTCTCCAGTCCAAGAATCCCTCAGGCAAGACCTCCGTAGGGTCTGCAAAATCACTAGGGAACCAAACCTTGCCCTTCAGGGGTGGCCGTCGTAAGGACCACAGGAAGTGGTGCCCTCTTCACTCCAGCGTGTGGGCTATCTCCTTCCCCAAAGCTCCCCGTGCTCCCAAAGCACAGGAAAATCACCAATGAAGGTGGTTGCTCATCGAGCCACTCTATGATGCAATTGCCTTGGCGGCTCTCATAAGCCTTGGTTTTAGTCTCACCCTTCAGATTTAGTATAGGCCCCATGGGATACATAGTCGGCGCCCCGAGGCTCGCCAATGATCTCACCGCATGTGGCTCGAGCTTATCAAATGTGTTTATAATAATTCCCTTAGTCGCTCGCATGCTCTTGGCATGCTCTAGGAGTGGTCGGATGGTCTCCTTCACTAGAACCACAGAGGGTAAGACTTGATGGAAGTAATTCGAAGATGAAACGCTCACAACTCACACAAGAAGAAGATAGATAGGCCTATAGATTTATTTCACCTTAAAAAACAATTACAAGACTCCCCTATTTATAGACTTGTTACATGATATTTACTCTTCCTAGTAGGAAAAACTAGCATTCCGGATAAGATCTAGAAACTAATAAAAAATCACCATATCTCACCTTATCTCTAAAACAATTACTACACCTAAAAATAGGAATAGACTCATTATAAATAATAACGAATAGACTCATTAAAGATAATGTTGCAATTATGACTCTTTTTCAATGCAGGTACCAAACACTTATCTACACCGAAGAATTTGGTTTAATTTCTAACACTCTCCCTTAAACCAAATTCTCTTCCATTGATCATTCCAAGCAAGCTCTTGAACTTTCGGAAAGCATCTATCTTGAGAGGTTTGGTAAAAATTTCTACTACTTGATCTCTCGTCTTCACATGCAACACTTCAACCTCATTCTCTTTAACATGTTCTCGAATAAAGTGATATCGAACATTGAAATGTGTATGAAAAACTGGATTTTTCGCTAATGTAATAGCAGAAACGTTATCAACAAAAATCTCATTTGCTTTCTTCTACTCCATAAGAATATCTTCGAGTAGTCTTCTCAACCAAATATATATGAGGATGTAGCTACATATTCAGCTTCACATGTCGATAAGGTGACACTAGGTTGCTTCTTTCATGACCACGTGAAAGTAGTGTCACACAAGAAAAATTTAAAGCCTGCAGTGCTCTTTCGATCATCGATATTTCCACCATAATCACTATCTGAATAAGCTCTAATTTGAAAGGATTCAGAGCGATAATAGTGTAAGCCATGAGAAGTCATACCTTTAATATACCGAAGTACCCTCTTTACAGCTTTAAGATGAGATGACTTCGATTTCTCCATATATCAACTCACAATTCCAATATTATACATGATATCCGGTCTTGTGCATGTCAAGTATCTCAAACTCCCAATCAAGCTTCTATAATATGTTGAATCAACATCGACACCATCATCAAATTTCAAAAGCTTGGTTCTGCACTTCATTGGTGTATTGACCCCTGTAAAAACAAGGTCATCAACATATAAACACATGAGTAGAATATCACATTTTTCTTTCTTCAAATAAAGTGCATGCTTATATGGACATTGAAAAAATCCATTCGCCTTGAAATATGTAACGATTCTAGAATTCCATGCTCTCAGTGCTTGTTTAAGTTCATATAGAGCTTTCTTCAACTTTAACACTTTGTCTTCATGACCTTTGACAACAAACCCCTCGGGTTGTTTAACATAAATATCTTCTTCAAGGATGCCATTCAAAAATGCCGATTTGACATCCATTTGATAAATTCCCTATCAGTTTGAGCAGCGATAAAAATAATCAATCTAATTGTTTCCATGCGGATGACGAGGGCAAAAACTTCATCATAGTCAATTCCGACTTTTTGCTTGTACTCCTTCGCGACTAATCTAGCCTTGTACCTTGTCACTTCTCCTTTCTCATTCTTCTTGGCCTTGTATGCCCATTTGACTCCAATCGATTCCTTGTCCTTTGGTAGATCAACAAGCTCCCATGTTTCATTTTTCCCAATGGCTTCAATTTCTTCGTTCATGGCTTTTCTTCATTTTTCTTCTTTGGCCACATCATCATAGACAAGTGGTTCACAATCTGCAAGAAGACATATAAGGTGAACCTCATCGGTAGCTTCATAAATGTCAGAAAATCTCCTTGACCTTAGCACTAGCAATTCATCAACACTGTTTGAAGAAGTTGGCGATGATGAACTTGAAGAAGATATTGGAGAAGAAGGTGTAGAATGATCCTTCAACTCTGTTTGATTGGTATCACCATGAGCATTCACTTCATCTTTTGGGTTGTCTTCCCATGTGCCATCTTCATCGAACTTGACATCTCTGCTTATATACACTTTCAAAGTATTATGATCAAATAAATGATAAGCTTTGGATGAGGAGTCATACCCAATAAAGATGAGTTTTTTGCTCGTCTTCCAACTTTGATCTTTTTTGGTCCGGGACATGAGCATAGGCAATGCTCCCAAAAATTATCAAGTGTGAAACACTTGGTGTTTTCCCGGTCCCTGCTTCCTGTGGAGTTACGCCTTCAAGTCCATATGTGGGACATCTATTTTGAAGATAGACCGCACACGAAACAGCTTCAACCCAAAGCTTCTTAGACAAATTTTTGCTCTTCAACATGCTCCAAACCATGTCAAGAATGGTTCTATTTTTTTGTTCAGCTACGCCATTTTGTTGAGGAGAATATGGAGCCGTCAAGAAGTGCCGAATGCCATGATCCTAACAAAATTTGTTGAATATGGTTGATGTGAATTCTCCACCATGATCGGTCCTCAAAGCTTTGATAAAATAGCCGCTCTCCTTTTCAGTTAGTTTTTTGAATTATTTGAAAATATCAAACACTTCTGTTTTTTCTTTCAAAAAATATACCCAAGTTTTCCGAGTAAAATCATCAATACAAGTAACAAAATATCGATGATTACCATATGAGTGAGGAGTGATTGGGCCACACACATCAGAATGAATCAACTCAAGTGGCTTCTTTGCTCGATAAGTCGCTTCCTTCAGAAAGCTAGTTCTAGAATGCTTACCGATAACACACCCTTCACATAATTGATCGGATGATCATTACGTGGTAAGCCATAAACCATCTTCTTATGAGAAAGCAAATTGAGTCCACCAAAATTAAGATGGCTGGACCTTAAATGCCACAACCATAAAGGATCATCCACATATGCCTTCAGACATCGAGACATATCATTCTTTATATTGAGAGTAAACATCCTGTTCTTCGACATCTTTACATTCGCAATCAATTTATTATTCCTATTAAGACATATCATTCTTTATATTGAGAGTAAACATCTTGTTCTTCGACATCTTTACATTCACAATCAATTTATTATTCCTATCTCTTACCACAAGACTAAGATCTTTCATATGAATAGTATAATCTTTTTCCAAAAGCTGTCCCAAACTTCAAATATTGCTTGAAATTTTTGGGACATAATAAACATTAGTAATAAACTGACATGCATCATTCTTCAAGTGAATCGGAATTGTACCTTTGCCTTCAACAAGAATTTTGGAGTTGTCACCGAAAGAGACTTTCCCTTTAATTGTCTCACCTAACTTGGTAAACATCTCTTTTCTCCCACAAATGTGATTACTTGCACCGGTATCCAAATACCACGTATTAGTTTGGCCTCCTTCATCTTATTTGAACGCCAATAATAGAACTTGATTAGCATCATTCACCAAGTTTGCCTTTTCATCTACTCCGCTACTCTCCTTGTTCCAACAGTCAGAAGCATTATGGCCAAGTTTATTACAATGATAACATCGAATTTTAGAGTTATCATACCATTGGCCTATCAAATTATTTCCTCTTCCACAAACACCTGTTTGATACCGATATCTACCGTCACTTCGAGGAGCATCTCTTCTACTTCGTCCACAACCTCTTCCTTGAAAGCAACCTCGGCCTTGACCACGATCACGATCTTGGTTTGTCCCACGAGTTTGCATGGGAGCTCCTTCTCATCTCGGATGGTTAATCGCATTTGGAGAACTTCCTCCACTGGTTCATCTTTTTTCTTCTAAACCTTTCTTCATGGGCTTGTAATGAACCCATAAGCTCATCAATCATCATGGCATCCAAGTCTTTGGATTCTTCAATTGCAACAGCAATGTGGTCGTACTTCTTGTCTAAGGACCGAAGTATTTTCTTGACAACACGAACATCTGAAACGTCTTCTCCGTTTCTTTTCATCTGGTTGACAATTGCCAAAACTCTTGTGAAATAATCAGCAATCGATTCAAATTCTTTCATATGAATTACCTAGAATTCGCCTCTCAAGGTTTGAAGGCGAATCCTCTTAACTTTTTGTACTCCTTGACGTGTATTGTGAAGAATCTCCCATGCCTCCTTAGCAGTGATGGCATTCGACAGCTTTTCGAACATGGAATCATCTAAAGCTTGATAGATGATTGATAGGGCATATTGATCTTTCGAACGAACCTTCTCCAAGGCATTTCTTTGGTTCTGGTTCAAGGTAGCTTCATCCTCTGAATCATCATAGCCAGTGTTGACAAGTTCCCACACGTCATAGGCGCCGAGTAGAGCTTTTATTCTAACGGCCTAGTTACCATAGTTGTCTTTGGTAAGACGAGGGTATTGAAGAGGGAGTTGATTGTTTGTTGATGCCATGATCACAAACTGTAAGCTCTAATACCACTTTGATGGAAGTAATTTGAAGATGAAATGCTCACAACTCACACAAGAAGAAGATAGATAGGGCTATAGATTTATTTCACCTTAAAAAACAATTACAAGAATCCCCTATTTATAGACTTGTTACATGACATTTACTCTTCCTAGTAGGAAAATCTAGCATTCCGGATAAGATCTAGAAACTAATAAAAAATCACCATATCTCACATTATCTCTAAAAATAATCACTATCTCTTAAAACAATTACTACACCTAGAAATAGGAATAGACTCGTTATAGTTAACAACGAATGGACTCATTAAAGATAACGCTACAATTACGACACTTATTCAATGCAGGTAACACTTTTCTGCACCGATGAATTTTGTTTAATTTCTAATAAGACCTTGGCTAGCAGCAGGTCCGTGAAACTTAGGAAGTCCAGCTCGCCAGCCGAGTCCTTGAATTTGGTTATGTTCACGCGGTGCTCGTCTTCAAGCTACTGGAGGTGTAGCATCATACCGAGGAACACGGCGCTTGACGTGAAGAAGACATAGGACTGGACTCCAAACTTGTCCGCCAAGTCGATCATGGTGGTGCAGAACATGTAGAGAACGAACCTGCAAGGTGCCCGGTCGAGCCAGCCGAGTCAGTGAGCTCGGCAACAACCCGCTTAACATGGGGCTTGATGCTTTACACGAAGTTGGTAAGGAAGCTACCTGAGGAGAATTCGGTGTCAGCGTTCTCACGTGGGAGGTGGACGAAGCGGAGGAGGGGGGCGGCTATGGAGATGGCGAGTGAGTTTGTGTACGAGTCGACATCAGAGTCAAACGGAAACTTCATGATGAGGATGGTCACAGAGAGGCGGCCATCTCGGCCATCGCTACGAGATCGCCCATGCCAGGGGATGGGATGAGCATGAGCTCGGCATGTGTCATCGCGATTATGTCTGCGCTCAAGTGAGAGTTTTGGAGTTTTGGGAGTGTTTTTCGGGTTCAGGGGACGAGGCTCGAGGCCTTTTCTGTTGATTATTACGGACGTCTTCTCTTGGCGTTTTTGCATTTCTTTGGTAGGCATTTGGCAATTCTTTATTTGTATGGAACTGGAAAGAAGGGAAAGCGGACAGATGACTGAACAGCTAGAAGGAAAATAACGTCTTGGCTTTGCTGGTTGCAATCGACTCGAGGCGTAGTGTAAATTCCATTCATGCTCATGTCATCTTAGGATTGATCATGTCATTAGATCGGTCTTATATATAGACTCCATGTACACCTAATGCTGCTTGAAACTTTTTGTCGAGACAAAAGGAAAATAAAATATCGGTTTAAGTCTGGCGGTTTGTTCCTTCCTTTCTCTGCAATGCTTTTCTTGTCCCTGGACGAATAACCATTTATTAAGCGACACAATAAGTTATAGTTAATTAATAGAACGATCCGAAGTGATTTTACCATCATTTAATTCATGAGTTATGTCGGAAAGTTTTTTATCCACATCAACTCTGTCATCTTTCTATCGTCTTTCTCTCAATCTTTTGTCTTTATAAATCCTTATGTACAAGTTATTTGCCCGTGCAATGCACCCGTCTTTGTTTCATTCGCATACTTTAGCTTTAAAAATTAATTGTGTGACTTTTATATGATTATACTTGTACGCAGAAATTGTTTCCACCGAGGCATATGCAAGATCATTCTGTTAATGGGAAGCCTAAGGTGTGCAAATTATATATTTAGTGTGGACTCATCGAAAGTATGGATCACTTTTCTTCTGCATCACAAAGAATTTAATGAATAACAAAACCCACCGATTGAAGAAATCACTCCACAGAAAAAAAAAAAAAAAGGCGCATATTTTAAAGAGGGTGATGGAAACTATCTTGTTTTTGAACTAATGAGCTCTGAAGAGTTATTATTGAGAAAACTCCATAGTTTGTTTTGAAGATTGATAATAAGTATTTAATGGATGTGACGAAAGTCTTTTCAAATGATATTCATGAAGAAACTATGGTCAGACTCTATTTTATTACCATCTGAATATTGCGTCTGAAATTCTGATTATTCACGTCAAGGACATTATTAATTTATTTTATGGGAATCATTAAAGTAATACAAATATATCAGCAGACACTTGGCATCTTTAGACTAAGGGTGTGCAAAATGAATAGCCCGAACCGAGAAAACCACTTAGATTGGACCGAATTGGCTAGTTGGTTCTAGTTTCTAAGGGCGCGTTTGGTAATTATTTTATTCCCAATAACAATTTCTAATCATAAATAATTCTTTTTTATTCTGCTCCCGGGAATAATTTCTAAGCAAAAGAACGCCTTTGGTATCTGCACAAAATTTCTGATTCTGGAATAGAAAAAGAATAGAAATGCGTTTGGTAACTACATAAAATTTTTATTCTAATTCTTTTTCAATTACCATTTTAGATGAGTGTAAATTTGATATTGAATTCTCATGGACCACTCACTAATATAATTGTCTTCTTATGAGTGAAGAAATTATATTATATTTTACTATATTTTCAATTTCAAAAGAATTCGAATTTTAAATTCTATTCCATTCTAAAATTCTATCAAATCATAGAAATTATATTGATTAATTATATTTATACTAAGTAATAAAAATATTAACTAACCAAATTTTTATTAAATAGTAAATAATAAACTATAGTATAAACTATAAATATACATACTAAATAATAAATTAAAATAAAAAATTAAATATGTATTCTATATATAGCAAAATTTTAATTCCTACTTGAAATCATTTTTTTATTTTTTAAACAATTTTATAATTTTTCCTTTTTTTTTTTTTTTTCTTTTCTTTCTCCCCTTCTTCAAGGTGGCCGGTCGCGGCCCTCGGCGAGGCCCCGCCTCGTCGGCTAAGCCTTGCCTCGGGGGCTTGGCTCGAACCCTTACCCAAATCTGGTGAGGCCAAGCTCGCCCAGCCGCCGGCGGGGGATCAACCTTGCCGGGCCACCGCGAGGTCGGCCTCGCCTTGGCCGGGCAATGCAAACCTCACGGTGCCCCGATGAGGTTGAGCCTCGCAAGCGGTTGGGCAAGCTTGGCCTCGCCTAGCCATGGTTGGGCCGAGCCTCACCCCGGCCAAGCAAGGCTTGCCGGTGGCCAGGGGAGGCCCGCCTCGATGGTGGCTTGGCGAGCCTTCGGCAAGCTCGCCGGTGACCAACGGCGGTGGACGGTGGACGGCGGGGGGCGGCGAGGGGCGGCGGCAACAACAGATGGCAATGGCGGTGGTGGCAGCACTTGAAGAACAAAGGAGAAGGAAGAAGAACAAGAAGAAAGAAGAGGAAAAAGAAAAAAAAAAAATAGGCTGACTTGATTCTAGAATTGTTCCCAGGAAAAAAGAATCAACCTTTTTTTGTTCCAAATCTACTTCCAAGAACAAAAAAATTGAAATTTGTTCCCGGGAACAAAAATTTTACCAAACGCATTTTTATTCCAAATTTACTCCCGGAAACAAAATATCAGAAACAAGCATTGTTGGCAAGTTACCAAACAAACCCTAAGAGTGTTAGTCCGACTTCCGGTTTCTAAAAGTGGAAACTGTGCTGGGCAATCCGGTTCCAAACCGGACAGGATAGATTACATGTACTTTAAAAAAAAAAAAAATCTTTAAAAAAATTAGTAAAATGTGAACTGAAAAGGAAAGATAATAAATAGCAACAGCAACAATGGCAAAGTATGAGTAGAATGAAGAAATAGAACAAACAATGTCATGACACCAACAAATTGAAACACAGAGAATCCAAGCAACATCAAAACCGTTGTTCTTGCATTGATTAGTGATTTACTCAGGAAATCGATGATGAGACGGCTATCACACCATCGCCTGGACGGCTGTTGGAAATAGCTCTGGCCATTAGGAGGGTTGAGGCTCTCTATCCCGGCCGCAAAAAAATTGCCCATGTCGGAATTGGAGTCGCTGAAATTGAAAATGGCAGGGAAGTTCAAAAAATCAATCGAGTTGCCAAAAGGAAATAAACAAAGCAAAGCCAAGATGACAATGCAGGTCTTTAAGGCCATGGATGGTGTCGCAGGAAGCTTGTGACTTTCTCTTGGAGGTTAGTTACCATTAATTTTTTTTTTTTTTAAAAGTGACCAGTTCCCGGTCTTAGGACCAACCAATCCGACCCCTAGTTCCCAATTTTGGGAGCCAGTCCTCCCAATCTGATTCACGGCTTCACCTTAGAACCAGACCAATTGGGAACCAATCAACCCTGCTTCAAACTCCATAAAAAGTTTACTCAGACCCTGGAAGTATTGAGACTCAGAATTGAAACATGTATATAAATAAGGCAACGGCTAGTGATCTCAGATTTCTTTCTTGGTAAGAATTGATTGTCTTTCAATCCCAAAAGATTGCGTTACAGCGAAATCCACTTAAAGCAAGGATTAGTAATCTTAGTGACAATTATCCAAAGACAAAATATTTTTTTCCAAACGAATAACTCTACTTATGGAAACTCAGCTTTGGTTGTATGGGCGACTAAATCAATGGAAGACTCTAATCTAGTGCATCGAACGGCTACCAAATTTTCTTTAAGCATTCGTGTACAACCAGTTAATTGGAAGAATGATCATCTTAATATTGTCCAATGATCATTTTGGAAGTGGAAGAGTATAAAAGGAGTGGACATAAACTTGAAATAAGTCAAACACTATAATTTCTATGTGCAAATTTCTCTATCCCTTAACTCTCTATTGTTTCTGTGATAGTATATTGCACACAAGAAAATCTGATCACAATATAATCTCCCTTCAGACTTTGTTTTCTCGTAATATCAATCTTGACTATTTTAATTATGCATAAGTTTGTCAAATTTGTGTACATTCACATATTTACCCCTCCCCCAGTGATAGTGCTGGCCACCTTAGTTACTAATAGCGACGACAACGAGCAACGAGTGCACAAAAACAAAGGCTGTTCATTGTCATGCCAATCTCTCTCTATTGCGAGTGTGCTCCGTGATACATAGCACCAAATTACCAAAAAAAATCTTAAATATATTGTATTTGTTTCAATTCAATCATAAACTTTTTAATGTAGCCAATTTAGTCCTAAACCTCTTCACATTTGTCAATTTGGTTATTTTAGCCAATTTTGACTGGAAATCATTAATGTGGATGGTAGCCGTCCTACATGGCATAACCAACGCTAACGTGGACAATTGCTATGATTGATTGAAGACCGATTTTGCAACTATTACATGGAAGGTCTTAACAGATTACCGTTGCCTCTTTTGCAATTGTGAAATTTTTGAGGCGGAACATCACACCATTTGTTGGTTGAGATTTGTCAATTAATTGTCCCTTTTTGTCCATGTGTCATCAAACGATCAACAATTGATGTTGTACATGGGAAAATTACCAAAAAAGTAGTAAATTGACAAATTGTTAAAAAGCTTAGGTCTTTCGATTAAAAAAAAAGTTTAGAACTAAATTAGCCAACTTAAAAGGTTTAGTACAAAATTTGTTAATTTAGTCATTCTGGCCAATTTTTAATTTTTTAAAATTTTTTAAATATTTTTTAAATTTTCTATTTTTATAATATTTTACATAATTTATTATTTTTCTTTTATTTTTTTTTCCTAAAAAGTCCAGCCCACCAACCTTCGCCGACCCCAGGCAAGGGCTAACAACCCTCTCCAATCACTTGGCAAGGGCCTTGAAGCCCTCATCTGTCGCAGGTGAAGGTTGTGGCCTTTAATGCATATATAATAAGAGATATAGTTTACGAATATCGACTATGAAGATTAGTTTATTAAATGATGCAATAAGTTATAGTTAATACACAGAATGATCACCCTAAGTTAATGCAAGAGTTCCATCGGAAAGTTATATATTAGTGTAATGCACCGTTCCATTTTTAGTTCGCATACCTTGATTTAGTAGACATTCATTGTATGACTGTTTTATGATTATAATTATATACAGGTTATAGCTAGACGCCGTTTCCACTAGGGGTGTGCATGGTCCGGGCGGGCGGTTCCCGACCTAGAACTGGGAACCGCCCGCTAAGGACCGGTTCCGAAAAATTGGAACCGGGATCCACCCGTATGTTGCATGGATCCACCCGGATCCATCGAACCGATCTTGATGCGAAATAATTTGGTCTTCAACATAGAACGGTCAGGTCTATGAGTTGGGAAGGAGGGGAGGAGGTCTATGGTCGGGTTTTCAACATAGAACGGTCGCGAAACAATTTTCCGTGGCTGTGGCGGGTGGCGGCCAACGCGAGGGGGCGAAAAGCGATGGCGGAGGAGTGGCGGCGGCGGCGTCGACGCGAGGGGAGGAATCGAAATGGCGATAGGATTAGAAGGAATCAAGGAAGAGACAAAGAGAGAGAGAACCGAAGACGGAGGGAGTGAGGAGATGAGATCTAATCTAGGGTTTCTTTAATAATTTTTTTTTTTAATATTAAAAAGGTTCCGGTCCGGTCCGGGTGGGCGGATCCGCCCATGGAACCGGGAACCAGACCGGTACCCACCGGTTCCGAAAATTGGAACCGGGAACCGGACCTTCCCTCAAGAACCGCCGGTTCCGGGCGGTTCCAGTCCGGTTCCGGCGGTCCGGGCGGTTCCCGGGTATTTTGCACACCCCTAGTTTCCACACAGGCAAATGCAAGAATATTCTATCAAGTATGAAACATAAAGTAATCATATATTTAGTGTGTACATTATCTAAAGCATGGGTCACTCTTCTCATGAATCGCGAAGACCTTAGTGAATAACAAAAAACCCACCAACGAAATAAATCGCTCTCCACGAAGACAAAATAAGACGCATATTATAAAAATGCAAGACGGAAACTTTCATAATTTTTGAACCAGATGACTCGGAAACATTACTAATAGCGACGATGATATGAACAAGTGCACAAAAACAAAGATTGTGCATAGCCATGTCGATCCCTTTCAAATGGGTCGATTGCTTTTGGTCGTTTTGGCATTATTTCAAAGTACACGATTAACATTTGGTATCTCCTGGATATTCTGTTGTATTTCTATTTCTCTCCATTGCGACCTATACAAAAATGGGCTTTGTACTGTATACTTACACCATCGATTGTCAACCGTTTGATGACACATTGAGAGCAAATGGTCTATTTATTGATAAATCTAAACCGTTGGATAACACAAGAGACAGTCCATTGTTCCACCTTAGAAATTTCCCGACCGCCAAAAAAGTAATGGTGATCTATTTATTTGATCTTCCATGTAATAGTTACAAAATCAGTCTTCAATCAATAAATTCGCGAGCCTTAAATGAGTAACTAAAGGGTGCTCTAGGTTTGTCCATCGTGATTCTCCAATGATTGAGCAAGCAAACAAGGTAAGAGAGAGAGAGAGAGAGAGAGAGAGAGAGAGAGAGAGAGAGACATGGGTCAATTCTCTAGTCTACAAAGCTCCTTTCTTGTCTGATAATCATCCCGCCCATGATTATTCTTTTATTAACAAAATGTCGATACACTTTTTTAAACTTCTCTTCCTAATGTTGGAATTACAGTCTTCCATTGCAGGCTTATCCGCATTTACAAGATCAGTGTTTTAAATCCATCTTAAATACACACACACACATATAGCTATCTCAACTTATACCAAATTTAAATTCCAAAAAAACCCCGTTGATACATCTCCTATCTCATATGTTGGTACAGAGAAAGAGAGAGCGCAGGGGGGGGGCAGTTGAGGGTAACTCAAATGTCGAAACTTTTTAATTTTTTTAGATCAAAAGAAAATTATATTGATTGAGTGATTCTTAGACACTTTAAGAGGGAAAATTATTCAAGAGTAGTAATTAAGGCTGTAGTCTGTAGTCTGTAGATGACAAATAGTGCAAGAAGACAAAGAACAAAACAAATAATGGCATCCACACACACCAGTACATTAAAATAAGTATTGTGATTGATTATGTTCAATGCATTGCTGGTAAATTAAGTCTAAATTAATTTTTTTTATATTTGAGACATATTGTCCCGGAAAATATGCAATTGGCATTCTAAACCATTCAAAAGTGGACATGTATTTTAAAATAAATCATTAGAGCATAATATGCAAGAGTAAATAAAATTTTATACGAGCGGGGCTTATTCCCTTTTGATTTGTTGGCAGATAAAAAAAATATATATTATATTGCATGCTAGAAGATTCCCTTCACGTAGCGGCGGATTTATCAAAAATTTCCATTGTAAGTCGACTTTAACGAGGACAGATTGATTTAGTACAGCCAAAGCAACTTCTTTTATTCAATAGGCATAGACCAGAACTGCCAAACCATTGCGATCACCTAAATTAAGGCATATTATTCAAGATGTCCTCAATCAAACAACCCAAAGACAAGTAAGAAGAGCCACCCTCAATCAATACCATCCTACTCTTCTCACTCGCTTTATTCACCTTCTTCCTCCTCTCACTATCGACCTCCTCCATTAACTTCTTTATTCCACCCTCTATTACGTCTGCTGTCACCACGAAATCACTCTCCATCCGGGGATCCCTCCGATAGTCCATCTTGATCTCCACCGCAAGGCCCAGCTCCACCACCAATTCGAATGCATTAAATTGTTGCTCCCCATAGAGGGGCAATGTGGCCATCGCCACACCAAACCATATACTTTCTAGGGTGGAGTTCCATCCACAGTGTGACACGAATCCCCCAATTGCTGGATGGGCCAGGACAGCAACTTGTGGAGCCCATCCAATCACTTTCCCGATAGTGGCCGTCCGGTCCAAGAACCCCTCGGGCAAGATCTCAGTAGGGTCCACTAAATCACTTGGGAACCAAACCTTGCCCTTCGGCGGTGGCCGTCGTAGGGACCATAGAAAGCGATGCCCACTTCGTTCCAACGCGCAGGCCATCTCCTTCACTTGGTCCTCGCCTAAACTCCCCATGCTCCCAAAGCACAGGAAAACCACCGATGAAGGCGGTTGCTCGTCGAGCCACTCCATGATGTCATTGCCCTGGTGGCCACCGCAGGCCTTTGTTTTAGACTCACCCTTCAGATTCAGGATGGGCCCCAAGGGGTACACCGCGGGCGCCCCAAGGCTCGCCAAGGACCTCAGCGCATGCGGTTCGAGTTCGTCGAACGTATTTACAATAATTCCCTTGGCCGCTCTCATCCTCTTGGCGTGCCCCAGGAACGGTCGGACGGTGTCCTTCGTCAGAACCAGGGGAGGTAAGACCTTGGCTGGCAAGGGCTTCGTAAAACTCGGGAAGTCCAGCTCGGCGGCCGAGTCCTTGTATTCGGTTATGTCCACATGGTACTCGTCTTGCAGCGACTGGAGGTGCAGCATCATGCCGAGGAATGCAGCGCTCGATGTAAACAAGACATAGGACGGGACTCCAAGCTCGTCCGCCAGGTCAATCATGGTGGTGCAGAACATGTCGAGGACAAACCCGGTTACGCACCTGGTTGAGCCGGCCGAGTCAGCGAGCTCGGCAACGACCTGCTTAACACGGGGCTTGTTGCTTCGGCATCGGCCACGATTAGTGAGGATTTTGAAAGTTCTGCGAGTGTTTTGGAAATGGCCTTCTGTTGAGGAGAAATCTTGGGGGTCGGCATCTTTTGCCATTCTTACGGGCATTCTCCTGCGAGAGGTGGATCGAATTGCATGGAGGCGAGAGTCCAGTATCTTAATGAGCTTATTTTTATGGGAATTGTCGACTGGAGGTGGCGACTCGATCCGGAATTTTGACTTTATAAAATAAATCGACGTACCTAATGAGTCGACGTCGGAGTCGAAGGGAAACTTCAGTTTGACGAGGACGGTGACAGAGAGGCTATAGGGGGTCACGGTCAACGATGAGTCTTTACTTTGTATTTTGGCCATCATTTCGACCATTGATAAAAATGCAAATCCCACAAAATAAGTAAATCTGAAAAATTAAATAACTTGGTACAACATGTAGAGACTCCCTCATTCCACAAAAATGGATTTATCATAGCATCAAATTATAATTGGTGACTAATCATTGAATCTCACATCATCATCAGTAATGAACACATGCTAAGATGACCCATGCCAGGGGTTGGGATGAACAGGAGCTCGGCATCGGCCATCGTGATTATCTCCCGTGCTCAAGTGAGGATTTTGAAAGTTCTGCGAGTGTTTTGAAGTTCAATCGATGAGGCTGGGGGCCTCTTCTGTTGATTATTATGTGCGTCGTGTTGTGAGAAGCGGAAGATTCTTGGTTATATACGTGTTCTGTCGGCATCTTTTGCCATTCTTACGGCAGCATTCTGTCGTGGCTTCGCTGGTCGCAAGACACGATCCGCCTTAGACGCAGTCAATGTCCATCGTCCACGTTGCATGCTGTGCGCGAATCCACTCCGTCCAGTATCTTAATGAGATTTTATACCTTATTTTTTATGGGAATTGTCGACTGAGGACAAAAATTTATCTTAAGGTGCTTGAATATTAATTCCATTTAAGACTCGATCCGGCTTAGGATTTGTCGCATCGATTTTATAAAATAAATCGACGTACACCTAATGCTACTTGTCCCTTCTTATCAAGACAAGAAGAATATAAAAAATCAGCTATGTCCGGCGATTCGTTTCTCCTTTCTCTACAATGCTTTTCTCGTCCCTTGACAAATAACCGTTCCATATCGATAAGCAATAGTTTAAGAATATCAAAAGTCTATTAAAATCAGTTTATTAAACGACACAATGAGTTATAGTTAATTAATAGAACGGTTCCAAGTGATTTTACCATTATTAAATTCACGACTTCTATAGGAAAGGTTTATATCAACATCGCCTCTTTCATCCTTTTTCTCAATCCCTTAGTTTTTGTATTTATAAATCCTTATGTACTAGTCATTTGCCTGTGCAATGCATCCGTCTTTACTTTGTATTTTGGTCAGATAGTAAGTTTTCATTTCACATGAAAGAGAGGCACATAACTTCGAGATAAAAATGCAAATCCCACAAAATAAGTAAATCTGAAAAATTAAATAACTTGGTACAACATGTAGAGACTCCCTCATTCCACAAAAATGGATTTATCATAGCATCAAATTATAATTGGTGACTAATCATTGAATCTCACATCATCATCAGTAATGAACACATGCTAAGATTTCCCTCTCTAGTAACTACAACATTGTCAAAATATAGTTGCGCCTAGGTTCGGCATTCCTAGTAATGTCTATGTATAGAAACAACAACAATGCCAAAAGGTTGAAAGAGTATAGAAAACGCCCTAATCCTAAAAATATATATATATTTATTTATCTATCTAGAAAAAAGCACCTAAATCTAGATTTAAGTCGAGATAAGAAGAGAAGAGCTGTAAATGAGATACCAGCTGATCACAAATTGACTTTCAAATAAGCTGACTCGGCAGCAATAGAGTAGCCTCATAGACTTGCAAAGTGCTCAACCATCTTAACCAAGCACCACAGTCGGCGTGAACGAGTAGATCCAGAAGAGTAGATTCTGCCAAGACACTTGCACTTCGAACTTTTGAGCTCACGGGACAAAACTCTCCACTTTGCGGAGGAAATCGATTACATCGTCCACAAAATTAATGAAGAAGTTTTGAAAATGAGGAGATATAGAGATAGGCAAATAGAGAAGGAGAGTGAGAGGGGGCCTCCCTCGGGGATGTCGCTATAGAAAGAGGCTAGGTGACGGCTCCAGAAGAAGAGAGGAAACCTTAAATTTACGCACTTGGCTCTTGGAACTATAGTCATCCGTCCATATTTCATTCTGTTAGACTAGAATTAGCACCTAGAGGGGGTGAATATGTGATTAAAGCAATTTCAACAATTTAATCCGAATGAGAGATTAAAAAATTAAAACCAACAATCACAGCAAATAAAAGTAATGAAAGATAAAAGGATTAAGGATAGAGAATCAAGACTCCAGATTTATAGTGGTTCGGCTTAGACCAAGTCTACGTCCACTCTCCCGCACGGACAACTCTTCTGGCTAGATTTCACTAAGAATCAAAAAGAGTGATTACAGTCTCACACTCTTGAGTCCACAGTGTAGAAGCTCTACTACACTTCCTCAAGGTCTCACCACAATATAATCTCTCTTTTGATTACATATAACGCTCGAAGAATAAGATCACAAAATAGAAAAGAAGATTCAGACTTTGGAATTCTTCTATCTGGCACCCTTCAACAACTGGAGCATCTCTCTTATATACTTCTTCATGCCTTCATTACCGTTGGCGCCTTCATTACCGTTGGCACCTTCCAAAGAAGTTCTTCTAATCAACCCGTTGGACAGAATCAATTAGAGAGATCTTGAGCTCTTTAAGGTAAGTGTTGATAGCCCATCAATCCTGCTCGCCCATACAATCAGGATCTTGGTTTCCATAAGTAAATCCTTCCAAATATAAGTTGCGAATCTTTAGAGAATCTATATATATTCGAATACGAAAATAAGATATTCTAGTGCTGAATCCAGTAGAAAGATATTCCCTAGCCGTTGGAGTAAGAACCATATTAGATCATAATAGAAGTTTTTATCTTGTTGGTCTGGAAACTGTCCATGAGGGTAGACTTTGAAACTTGAGTCTTGCTAGCTTCAGACTTTGATCTTTAGACTTTGCCAGTAGAGTCTATAAGTCTTCAAACTAGACTGAGGAAAATGTTTTGTCAACTTCAAAATACCTAAAGAGAATTTATCTAACAATCTCCCCCTTTTTGATGGTGACAAAACTTTTCTGCAGATTTGAATATTATTGCCCTGCAATACAACTTTTAAGCAAGCATTGATGTCTCATAAAAGATTAGAATAAAAATAGTAGAAGTTATCATGTACTTAGATGTCCTCTACACAGATCTGCATCCACAGAAACCTCATTAGTCATGTGCAGACATTACTATCTTTATCTAATTTAATAGCTTAAAGTAATGCAATAATGAGCACACATTCAAAAACTCAAGATAAAGTCAAAATATCAATCACAATCATAACAAACCAAAAAAAATATGTTTAAAAGTGATGGTTTGGAGTGAGGATAGGATAGAGGATAGAGTCTTGAAATCTGCTTGAAATCTGCAAAGTCTTCTCCCCCTTTTTGTCAGCATTACAAAGAAATCAAGGAGCACGAGGAATGCGAACAAGTTGAAAGTCCTCCATAGACTTGACAGTTCCTTCCAGCTTCCTCAAATCTTCCTGTAGTTGAGCAAGAGCAGTGCCTTTTGCAGTGGCCTGAACTTGACGTTAAACCTCTTTAAGATGATCATGCATGGTGATGAACATGGTATGATTCTCATTCTGTAGAGTCTGAAATTCACACCCCATAGCATAGATTTGGCCTTTGAGCTCCAAGATGATGTCAAGCAATCTTCCAAAATCTCTTGAATTGTCGGGCCTCGTGTGCTTGCGTCAACTCGGTCGATGGTGGAGTCAAGCCGGTGTGAATATCGGCGGAGATCAATATTTGGAGATGATGCATCTCCCTCGGGAAAATGAGCAGCATGAACATCTTCGCATCGGGAGGCGATCGACTAACACACCGCACCGTTAAAAGTCGGTAGAAGAGGAGTACATTCTCTTTGGACATCTCCCCATGTTTCAATGTCTTCCGGAGGGGAGAAGTACTCTTCTTTCGAGAGTTTCCTCAATGACAGGATGTCTTTGATCCTCTTTTCTTGGAGAATCTCATTTTTTGCTGGTTCTTCCTTTTCATCTTGTTCTTCTTTTTCTTCTTCCTCTTCTTCTTTTTCCTCTTTTTCCTCTTTCTCTTCCTCTTTTTCTCTTCTTCTTTTTCTTCTTTCTCTTCTTCTTCTTGTAAGGATCCCTTTCCCTGGAGTCCTTTCTTAGTGTCTTCTACAAAATGTTGTTTTGGAATAGCTGAAACAGGTGTAGAAAACTGAGAAACAAGAGCAGAGATAGGCAAATCATCCTCATCATCTTCATCCTCCAAGATGATTGCCCTCCTCTTCTTGATAGGACCAGTCACCGGTTCCTTTCCTTTTCTCTTGGCCGCGAAGGGTCCGGGTCTAGACTTAACAGAGTCTTCACCTTGAACTGCTCCACTTCTGCTGAGTTTTTCAAACGCATCTTTGTTATCATCCTCAGTCCGATGACCATTTGATCAATAGTCTTCACGAGAGAGAATGTGAGGTGGCTGAATGTTCAAGTGTCTCGAAAAGACGAGTGATGAGAGCAAAGATAAGGGAGTTTGCCCTTGTCCTTTGCCATGGACCCGTACATGTGAAACATGATAGTGTGTGGCGAGAGAAGTTAAGACCAATCTTGATTGCATACATCAACTTAGCCTCCGAGATGGATACATCTATCTTTGATGTTGATTTCGGTCTAAGACAGGTTGATCACTATCTTGTGAAGCAGAGTGTTTGTTGCATTCATCCTGGAGTAGGAGAGACGACCTTCAGCAATTCGGTCTCTCGCAAGTTCTAGAGTTGCATGACTTACAGACATAGAAATTGATTGGAAAGCACCTCTTTCCACACCAATTACATCCGCCAGAGTGTCCGTATCAACAACATATTCTCTATCTCTCACACTGAATGAAAAGCTATTCGCATCAAGAAAACTGAGATTGGAATAAAAATATGCTGTTAATTCAGAATAAGCCACATCACATTTAATACAGAACTTATGAAGTTAAAGTTTCTCAAACTTCTCTCTCAGATTGATGCTTAATAAATCCAGAAAATCAAAGTCCACCGTCCGTGGATTCATCACCCCACGCTTCAGCAGTTTCTCATACATCTTCATGTGTCATTCTGATCGAAACAGATCATCCTTCTTTCCTCGAAGGTTTGCAGCCACACCCATCCAAGGTTTAAAATGTAAAAACATTTTCTCATCATCATCCTTTCCCTCAAAGTTGATTTACTGCACCAAATCGAGGGTCACCGGGAAAGTTTGCAAAGACTTTTGCTGCCGTTCCAACATGAACAACGCCTGATCTCTCCATCATAGTGAGAAAGTGTGTCTCATTTTTATAACATTTTTCTTTGAAAAATTCATCAATGAAGGTTATTGCAGAACCTCCTTCCTTCAACGCAGAGTATAGCCTTAAACAAAAGCAGACTTGAGTGATCTTACAGGTTCAACATTTTTCAAGAACTTCTTCTGCATGTTGAGGACGACGATCATGAGATCTAGTTGAGGAGGTGCGCTATTGAGATTGTTGAGTCTCGTTCGTTGGAAAGTCACTTTCCGTGAGATCGAAGTGCGTAGGCCCCTCACCAGAGCCCCGTGGTCCCCCGTTTGCTATCCTTGAGGATTTCCTTTGGAAAGACATTGTCGCTTTCTTAGAGAAACTTTCACACTTGTGTCACAAGAAAGTCAAAAGCTTGAGAGGTAGAAATTTAGGAGAGAAAATTCAGAGGAGTGAAAAGCTTTTGAACTAGAGTTTCTGGGTAAAGTAAAAACGAAGAAGGAGAAGATGTATATAAAAGATAACTTATACGGGGTAACTCAAGCGTCGCAATTTGAAAATATTAAGAATTTCATTTTTTAAAAAAAAAAATAACTGCCTTAATAAATCGATAACCACCTTTTTAAAATTTAACTGCATTAATAAGCTCAATTAGAGATAAACAGATAATCTTACATTTTTGAAATAACAGTTTAAGTAAATGAATGAACTTACAGTCATGTCGATTGGTATTCTCAGTCTACAACCTTTTGAGTCTGATACTCTGTCAGACTTTAGATTCTGAGTCTAAGCTTCAACATTCTTCAAGAGATAAAATATTGAGTCTTGAGCAAATAGACTCAAATAAGTTTTTCTCAAGTGGCTTTGTGAAGATGTCTGCCGTTGATTCTTTGAGTCTATGAATTGTATCAAGACTTCTTTGTTCTGAACATGATCTCTTATAAAATGATGTCGAATCTCAATATGTTTTGCTCTTGAATGTAGGATAGGATTCTTTGTAAGATTGATTATTTGGTATTGTCACATTTGATCTCGTGCAAGAATCTTCAATGCCAAAGTCTTGTAGTTGTTGTTTTATCCACAAAGTATTTGAGAACAGCAATTTCCAAGGGCTACGTATTCTCTCAGCTGTTGAAAGAGCCACAAGTATTTTGTTTTCTTGAAAACCAAGATACCGCCCTCGTTTCCAAGCAATTGACAAGTACCGAAGTGCTTTTTCTTTCAACTCTACAACCTACAAGATCTACGTCTGAATAACCAAGAAGAGTAAAGTCTCCTTTTTTGGGATACCATAGACCAATCTTAGCCGTAGTAGCAACATATTTAATGATACGTTTAGCAGCACTTAAATGAGATTCCTTAGGATCCGATTGAAACCTAGCGCATATGCAAACACTAAATAATATGTCGGTCCGGATGCGTAAGATAAAGAAGTGAACCAATGATACTCCCGTATAACTTTTGGTCAATTTTCTTCCCCGCTTCATCTTTGTCTATCTTCAAGGAACTTGACATTGGTATGTCAATCTTTTTGCAATTTTCCAGACCGAACTTTTTAACAAGTTTTCTTGCATATTTCTCTTGATGAATAAATATTCCTTCCTTTAGTTGTTTCACTTGTAGACCAAGGAAAAAGGATAGTTCACCCATCATGCTCATCTCGAATTCATCCTGCATAGACTTAGAAAATTTCTTGCACAAAGTCTCATTAGATGATCCGAATATAATGTCATCAACATAAATCTGAACAAGTAGAAAACTTTTACCTTCCTTTTTAATAAACAAAGTAGTGTCTACATTTCCTTTAGAAAAGCCATTTTGAATTAAGAAATTACTTAGCCTTTCATACCAAGCTCGAGGAGCTTGTTTCAATCCATATAAAGCTTTCTTCGGTCCCGAACACTAAGTCTGGTTTCTTTGAGTCTTCAAATCCAGGAGGTTGTTCCACGTAGACTTTTCTTGAATAAATCCATTCAGAATGTGCTTTTGACATCCATTTGAAATAACATGAAATTCTTATAATAAGCAAAAACAAGTAGTAATCGATTGCTTCTAACCTTGCTACTGGAGCATAGGTCTCATCATAGTCTATCCCTTCTTCTTGCGTGTATCCTTTAGCCACGAGTCTTGCTTTGATTCTCGTTACTTTGCCTTTTTCATTAACTTTGTTCATGAATACCCATTTAGCTCCAATAACAGATTTACCTTTTGGTTTATGAGTCGATTCCCATACGTCGTTAATACTGAATTGTCCGAGCTCTTCTTGCATTGCTTCAATCCAGCTTTCATCAGCTAAAGCTTCTTCAATATTTTTGGGTTCTATTTCAGAAATAAGAGCAACAACACCAGACTCTTCTCACCTTTTGGATCTTGTTCGAATTCCCTCATTAAGGTTTCCAATAATGAGTTCTTCAGGATGACTAGACTTGTGCTTCCGATTCTTGGACAATCGATAGATTGTTGATATTTTTCTTGTAGATTCTTTATCGTATCTTGTTGTACTGCTTCTGAATTTTTAATTGCTTCAATGGAGGTAGATCTAGCAGGGTCTGGAATAGATTCTGAATCTTCAGTCTGAGTTAGCTGAATTTGTGGAGAGTCTTGAAATTTGACATTCATTGATTCTTCCATAGTCTGAGTCTTCTTGTTGAATACTCTATAGGCTTTGCTTGTAGTTGAATAACCAAGAAAGAATCCTTCATCTGATTTCTCTTCAAACTTACCAACACGATTATTTGCATTCTTTAGAATAAAACATTTACAACCAAATACTTGAAAATAAGAAACTACTGGTTTCTTTTCTTTAAAAATTTCATAAGGAGTTTTCTCAAGAATTGGCCTTAAAAACACTCGGTTTATAATATAGCAAGCAGTTGAAACAGCTTCAGCTCAAAACCTTGAAGAAATATTACTTCCAATTAAAAGAGTTCTTGCCATTTCTTATAATGACCTATTCTTTCTTTCCACAACCCCATTCTGTTCTGGTGTATATGGAGAGGAGAATTTGTGCTGAAAACCAAATTCATCACAAAATTTAGTAAAGTCTTGATTTTCAAACTCACCTCCATGGTCTTTCAAATGCTTGAGATAGTGTGACTTTCTCATTCTGTACTTTCTTAGCAAACTTTGAAAAGAGAGAGAGAGTCTCAGACTTACTTGAAAGAAAGTAGACTCAAGTAAATCGTGAATAATCATCCATTATTACTAAACAGAACCTTTTTCCACCAATGCTTTGCGTTCTGGTAGGTCCAAATAAATCAATATGCAGAAGCTACAGTATATGATTAGTGGAAACTTTATTTATTGGTTTGTAAGAGTTTCTAACCCGTTTACCCAAGACGCATGGTGTGCATAGATCAGACTTTGAGTAATTGAGAATAGACAATCCTCGAACAAGTTTCTTGGAAGAGATCTTGGTGATTTGCTTCATATTGGTATGGCCTAGCTTTTTGTGCCATATATTAGCTTCATCTTGTACTGATATTAAGCACTGTGATTTTTCATGATTCACATCCAGAAGATAGATATTTCCATGTCTTCGTCCAAGAAAAGATTGAGTTAAGTCTTTACCGATTCTAGAGCATGTTTCTTCCCGGAAATTGATCTTGAAACAAGTATCACACAACCGGCTTATGCTAAGCAAGTTGTAATTTAATCCTTCAACTAAGGAAACATTTTTGATTGACAAACTTCCAATCTTTCTTGTTCATCGACCGGTAATTCTTCATTTGTTGTTACCACAAAAAGAAACTTTTCCTCCGTCTATCCGGACAAGTTTTATGAAGCAACTTGAGTCTCCTGTCATATGTCTTAAGCAGCCACTATCAAGATACCATTTAATCTTCCTTTTGATAGTAACCCGCAATTAACACAAATTCAAGCTTTCTTTGGTACCCATATCATCTTGGGTCCGAAGTGTTAGAGCAATAGACAATCTTAGCCCAGTTCCTTTTAACAGTCTCCAAATCAAAGGACATTCTTTCTCAAAATGTTCTAAGCTTTTGCACT